>KE156161.1:64107-76198 GCA_000411075.1 Sisymbrium irio | reverse complement strand
GCGGTGACTGTCCTGGAAAAGTCTCCGGAAACTCCGTTGATGCCCATTCTTGGCAGTTTAATACAATTATAGGGTTAGTGAGTTGACGAACAAAAGTTAAACACATTGAGTTATACGAAGTGGTAATTGGTACCTTTCTTTGAATTTTTGGATGGCATTGATACTGGTGTTGAAATAAAACCTAGTTGCTGCGGTTGAATTAAGAAACAAGTTCCCTGCAATGTAATCAAGCGTAAACTGTTAGTATTATGATACAAAATTTTTTAAGTGGCCATTTATCTTTGATTTAGTTCTATAAAGTTACCCCCGAAGAGTTTGGGATTCACTGTAGTCACGATCATGACTGAATGTAGCTGGCTCTCTGCGGTCATGTGTGCGCGGAAGGTAGCTGCCGCATCATCCCAAAGAGATAGACACACCGTCAACTCTCTGTGTCAGAAGAGAACATGTCAGGTTTTAGGAATTTTGGTGGAGATATAATTTTGCAAATATATGAAAGAAACTCACTTGTCAATACGAAGGCGGAGGACTACACATTGTGTGGAGGAGGCGTCGTTTAGATTTGATCCTTGGACGAATCTGATCTGCCCTACAACATCTGTGAGTAAGCTGTTAGGAATGGTTATAAATGGTTTTAGGACAATTAGATATATGTAAAATGAAACACAAACACAAAAGCATATATACAAAACTCGGGAACGGTACGAAGCACGACAAAGAAGAAGTAGAATGAGCACAATAGTAATAAAAAAGATTCACATTCATTTTCCTCTTCTATGCAGCATCCGTAATTGAAACTTTTATATGGAGTATTTGTTCAAATCCTTTTTCTTTAAATCAAAATGTTAATTGATAAAATTGTATCATAACTTTTCTCAAAAATTAACAGAAACTAAAATGTGCATTGAAACAAATTTTTGTCAAAAAAATCTCAAATATTAACAGGAAAAAAATAGAGCTGTGAATTGAATTTTACCTGGCAACTCAAGGTTTGTGTTGGCTAAAGCCTGGAGATGGTCGGGATTCCTTAGCATGAATTTCATAGCCTTTATTGGAATGGAGGCGTCAACGGGAGCGAAGACAGTTTGAGGCAGGACATGGATCACGAACGGGTTGTCGGTGATTTTGTAGAGCTTCATACATCGTCCAACATCGAATGAGTCAATCTTGTAAATCAAACCTTCACGAAGGACCGGCCTGAACTCATTTGCGAGTGTCGACGGTACAAATCCATGGATAACGTCGTTCTGCGTGTTGTTAACAAAAATTACTTGTCAGCAAACGCGGAGAGTAGATTTTTTATTCGGGGAAAACATGGAGAAAAATATACCTTCTCATCGAGGAAGAGGAGAGTGATTCCCATATATTGGTTGTCCTTTCTGACGTTTCATGAGTCCCAGAAGCGGATTAGTCTGCAGACAACAGTCTGAGATGGCCAGCCAAAGTGGAGGTCGTTGAAAACGACGTGGTTGGAATTGGCAGGAATAGGAACGTAGTCCATTCTGGTGAGATTGGAAACCGACAATTGCAAATCGTAGAAGAAAGCGATTGGAACTATGGTAAATGGTAATAGCGAAGTTTGATGGGGGAAAAGGATTTCGCGTAGGAGGGTTTATATAGAAGGGTAAGTCGTAAGGGAATATTGAAGAGATGAAATTAATCATTGTCGGTGTGTAACGAATGAAGAGACGCGGAAGCGGTACAGCTGAGTAACAGCGGAAGGAGGCAAACAGACAACTCAACGACGGCAAAGAAGAAGAAGAATACACGCGTCTTAGGGTTAGGAAATATTGTGCTTCAAAACGATTGGTTTGAAAAATAACAATCTCGGATATGGCCCATAAATGATTAGAAGCCCAGAACGGATAAGAAGTAAAATTTTAAACGCGCGCAAGTACATGTGTCGCCTTTAAAATAGGCATAAGTGGAAGCAGGAAATGGAGAGAAAAGTTTTCCAATTATATAAAAGATTCTAATTTAATTCTCTCTGTTCTTTTAGTGTTTATATTGTATTTGAATATTTGATTCTTAATTGGGAATTTTTTCACTTCTCAATCAAACTTGTGATATTCTACCTCTTATGCTTTTAATAGTTATTAAAAGAAGGAAGGAAGAGCTTCTGGTTCATGTGACTTCAAATGAGTGGCAATATCACTTTTACAGACCCAAGTAAGCTCTTTTCACGATCTTCCTCTATTCTTATATTTGTTTTTTGCATGTATTTTTCAATTGTTAGAGAAGACAGTGATAATCTCATTTGAATTAAACACTTCAATTTCCGTACATGTTAGTTAATTTGGTATTTCAATAGTAGAAAAACGAAAAAAGCAAAATTAATTGACCAACATCTTGATTTGCTAAACCCATTCGAGTGTTTCTCCTCCATTGAATGTGTCTCCTCCATTGAATGTGTCCATGCTGTTTTGAAAGCTTTAATGTTATTAAGAAGAGTGATGATAGAGGCTGAGCCATATTCGAAAGCTGCAATTTATGAGGTATGTGTTTTTATGCTCGATAAAGAATTGTGGGTTGTGTTTGTTTGTTTATATAGATAAATGTAGATTAGGGTATTAAGATTAGGATCGTGGGTTAGTTGGCTTTAATTTCAGAATTTATTTTTTAGGTATTTCGAAAAAGTATATTGGATTGTTTGGATATTTTAAATATTCAAAGAATATCCGGATAGGATTTGTTAGGGTAGTTTTGTTTTTTTTTTCAACATTTAAAATATATTTGAGAAAATATATCAAAGTGGCTTCTTAATCCAGTTTGGTGATAGCGAACCAATGTGAAAGGCTTCTGAAGTAAGAGTTCTAACACTACGCACTAATTTATCTTCTTTAATGTTTTTTGCACGTGGAATCAGTTTAATGGAAAATGAGTTGAAAAACTCCTTCCATATATTGAGCTCCTTTATGTGTATGGTGAAAGTCGGCCATTCTTCCGGATTAAACACTATATTCACCAAGTCTGAGCAGTCTGTAGCAAATACTATGCTCTGATAGTTGAGATCTTTCATACATTCCATTGCCAGAGTAAAGCCTCAAACTCTGCATGTAACAGTGTTAAACTTGCTCGATTATTCCGAGACCCCATCCTTGTTTCTGTCTCCCCTTCTTTTGTACAGTAGCAACCCTGACCTGAATAAATATATGAGACTTTCCACGAACCATCTAGATGACACCACCATCCATCATGTTCCATAATATTAACTTGTGGCAAACACTGTTTTAATTTATTCCCAGTACCTAGCAATTGAGTCTCCTCTCATATTCTACCTTTTGATTCCGCAATACTTATAGTTTTATCGGGTTTACCGTCTTTATTTTGGAATACCTTGTCATTCCTACTTTTCCACAAATCCCAAATTCTCCATGGAAAATAGCTATTTTCAGTTCCTTTCGGTACACGAAAAAATAAGTGATCTAAATTTGTGAACACCAACAAGGTCGGGAAGATTTAAGGATTTGAAGGGATTTTTGAAAGAACCCAAGTTTGAATCGCTGGAGGGCATTAGAAAAAGACATGATTTATTGTTTCTTCCTCTGCTCCACATCGGGGACACTGAACGTCACAACTTATACCTCGTGCGTGTAGATTCTTCGTAACCTATACACATCCGGATAAGATTTACCACATAATTTTTTTTTTTTGGTGGACATTTAACTTTCCAAATGTTGTGAGGGTAGTTAACTGTATAAATTAAAAATCTCGAGTACTCAATTTTTTTTTTTTATGGTAAAATTAAGAGCCTACAGCGAGATTTTGAAAACTGATTAGAGATACATGAATATATAAATATATTTTGGAATTAATTGGAATTTTAGTTTAGGTAAATAGACTATATAAATATAATTGGGAATTAATTTGTTAGATAGTTTAGGTAAGTAAATATCTCAGAAATATTAGAATTTCAAATAGGTGTGTAGAATTATAAAATTAAAATTCACGTGAGCTTGATTTCCTTTGAATTTTAGATAGTTGTGATTTCCTATTTTTTTTTGTTTTTGTAGAGATTCACGTAGATATAGATGCTTGTTTGGAATTACTTTTATCTAAAGTATGGTGGTGAAATCAAAAGAGATAGGTGGGATTTTTTTTTTGTGTGGGTAAGATTCACATAGATAATTTATAATTGTGGGATAATGTGGATTTATTTGTTTGATTTGTATTGTAGATCTTCAATAATAATTTTTAATGATGATGTAGTTTGTCGTAATTAGAATTAGTTTATTGGTTTCATGTGATTTGATTTATTGGTTTGACTACAGAAAATTATAATTTCTATTAGTTTGACAACCGAATTTAACGTGAACGAAACTGTCATTTTGTTATTTGTTTATTCAATTAATTTATTGGTTTTGTGTAAGTTAATTTTATTTGTTTTGATATATTTTATCGGTTTATAGTGACATATTAATTGATTTTGGTTTACTACACGGTCTGATTGAAGTGATTCTCAGATTTGGATAGATCCGCGTGTATATCTTATCTTATCTAAATACTATTATTTGAGAAGTATACTTATAAAAATACTTGAAAAAAATCTCTTATTTACAATTTTTGTTATTGGTTTAATGAAAAAATCATGTTTGGAAACAGATATATTTAAGATTATATTCGACTAAAAAAACTGAGTCAACTCAGTACTTGAAAAGACCTGCTCCAAGCGCATTACAAAACACGTGGATCCTGTAATTAATTACATGAATCATTTCAAAAATAATCCAATAACAAAGTGAAGAATTGTCAATCTTATTCTATTATATATTCCTACAAATTCATATCAAACTAACATCACAATTCTACAAAATCCCTTATTCCACATCATCGTACATCACACACAAATTTCTAATAGTATTTGGTATTTCTTACCATGATAGTAGTCCTTAATCTCCATTTACCAACAAATTGTTTTGCAAAAACACCACGAAACAATCCACCAAAATACCAAAATTTCGGATACTCTTTAAACCTATAAAACCAAAGATCGTGGGTTTCTATTTTTTATAATTCAAAAAAGATCCTCATTCCTTAACACTCGATCTCATCAAAAATCATGAGTTTCTATTTCTTATAACCGAACTAAAAATATCTAAAATTCAAAAAATATTATATCTAGATTTATTTATATCTAAAACTATTTATTTAAAAATCCTGAAAATACGGACTATTGATTAAAGTCGTAACACACCATACCCTAATCACAATATCCTATATAAATGATACGTGACCATTATCTACTCTCTCCCAACCACAGATTTGTGACTCACAAACTCAAAACTAACTGATAATGGCGCATCCTCTTGGCCTTTCAGGTAATACCTATCTCAACTTCATTTTTCAGCAAAAAATCTCTATATAGAAACAGCCTCTAATCATCTAATATCAGAAAACTAATCAAAACTGATAACTTCGTTTATCCAGGAAAAAAAAAGTTATGGGAAGTACTCCTTCTATTTCTAAAAGGCCAAGAGTTCAGAAAAAACAATCAGGTAAGAATGAATGCAAATGTCAACAGCTGTGCAAAAACTCAAATTTTCAATCTAACTTCTAACAATACACTTTTATTTCTTTTTATTCCAGCATCTCAAATTTTCAATCTAACTTATAACAATACACTTTTATTTGTTTTTATTCCAGCATCTCAAAAGAACAATTCTCAGCTCACAACGCAAGGCACAAAAAAATGATCCAAGGCACAATGGTTTCAAAGCAAATTCAAACATACCTAAGCAGCACATGATGAATAGAAAAGCTCTCCAAATCTGACGCAGAGATCTCCTGCAACAAAACAAACCAGTCCAAAAGTCATTGGTATGTTCTACCTCTAGAAACAAATTTCACAAATATCAAATTTAACCATTAAGATTTGATACAAAAATTAATACTACTTTCTGTATTAGTAAACCCAAATATTTGAAATTAATCATTTTGTTAAAATCCTCAACCACATCTATTTTTTTTTTTTGGTAAAGAGAGTTGCATTCAATAAGGAAATCACAAAAGTGACTCCGATAAACGTACAGAGTTTAGAGCAGATTTTGCTAAATCATTAGCAATACAGTTTTCTTCTCTACGGATAAACTTGAAAGATATGAGAGTAAAGAAAGAGGCAAGGCTTCTAATGTCAAAAAGAACACCTGCGATTTCATTTACCTCTAACCCTGACAGGAGGGCGGTAACCAGGACATTTGAGTCCGACATAACTTGAATCTGAGACAAGCCGAGGGAAGCAGCACTTCTCAAGGCTTCTTTCATGGCGAGACCTTCCGAGACTAGTGCTGATGCCACAAATGGTCTAGAGAAGGACCCTTGTGATATAGAAGTACCCTCTGCATTACTCAGCGACCATCCCATCCCTCCCATTTTTGTATCTTCTAGCCAAGCTCCATCTATGAACAGCTTTGGTGCGTGGGATGTAGGTACCATCTGAGGCACAGTACGAACTGGTTTACAAACTGGGCTACACACCATATCCCATTCCTTAGCAGCTTTAATTGCGTTCAGTAGTATAACATTCGCTGCGATAAACTTTTCCTCAAAGATCATGCTATTCCTGGCCAACCAAAGATTCCAAAGGAGCCAGGTTGCTATCGGTGAGGCAGAGACTCCTGTAGGAGGTAAATTTCTGGCCTGGCGTGCACAAGAGATGATTTGATGCACATTGTTGGCCGAGGAGAGTTGAGACGTGACTAAAACAGGTAGCAGTTGCCAAACTTCTTGGGCAAAAGGGCAATCCCAGAGGATGTGTTTGATAGATTCATGTGCTTTGCATCTTTTACAGGAGACTTCAGTTAAGATTCCACGTTTTGACAGAGCTTCTCCTGTTGGAAGTGCATTACTTGCCGCACGCCACAAGAAATGCTTAACTTTTGGAGAGATATTGCATCTCCAAATATTCTGCATCCAATTGAACTCATTGATCGCTTGTGGGGGCTGTAACTTGGAGGCAATTCTATACCCTGATTTGGAGGAGTAGATTCCTGCTTTATCATGAAGCCATACTAAAGTATCTGATTTCCCAAAGGAACTGGGTATTAGCAAGCGAATAAGGTCCTCATATAGAGGTAAGTGAAGTTGTATTTGAGAGAGATCCCAGTCTCCTGTTTCCTGATTTATCAAGTCCTTAACCGAGAGGTGCTGCACATCCTGGTTTGGCGGTCCCATTGGGATCAATGGTGCAGAAAGCGATAGCCATGGGTCTGACCAAACAGACACATCTTTATCATTGCCAATTGTGTAACCAAGGCCCTGAAGTAGGAGGGATTTACCCTCAACTATGCCGTGCCAACCATGGGAAGCATTAGCTGGAACTTTGCTGTCCAGGAATGATGTGTCCGGGTAGTATTTACCTTTAAGGGCTTGGGCTAGAAGAGAGTCCGGTTCCTGCAGAATCCTCCAGCTGAGTTTTGCTAACAGGGCAACATTAAACGTTTCCACCTCTCTAAAACCGAGTCCCCCGGTAACCTTCGGTTTTTGACATTTTGTCCCATGCAACCCATGCCATCTTCCGTTTGTCTGGTGAGTTGTCCCACCAAAAACGAGTGAGGATGGATGTTATTCTTTTGCAGAGAGACAATGGGATTTTGAAGCATGACATTGAGTATGTTGGTAAGGCGGAAAGAACAGATTGCAACATCACTTGTTTGCCCGCACCAGATAAGAACTTGTTTGGCCAGCTGAGAGATCGTTGCCTGATTTTATCAACCATTCCAGTGAAGACATCTTTTTTTTTTCTTCCGAAATTTTCCGGAATACCCAGATATTTTCCCATTCCACCCACGGAGACTATGCCCAGAGTAGCTATGACTCTGTCCTTGATTTCTTGGGGAGTCTTGCTTGAGAAAGTGATGGTAGACTTGTTGAGATTGATGCATTGACTAGAGCACAATTCATATCTCTTGAGGATTGACATAAGTTCCTTGCAGTTTCTCTCATTTGTTTTGCAGAAAAACATCGTGTCGTCTGCAAATAAAAGGTGATTGATGAACGGGCTGTGTCTAGCCACCTGTAATCCTTTAAGTTTTCCAGAGTTACTGGCATTCGTGCACAAGCTTGATAACACCTCTGTGCAGAGGATAAAGAGATATGGGGACAGAGGATCTCCTTGCCTGAGTCCTCTCTCTGGTTTTACACAGCCTTGGGGAGATCCATTTATGAGGAAGGAGTACGAGACTGAGGTCACACACTCCATAGTCCACGCGATCCAAGTCTCACTAAAACCGAGTTTAAACAGAACTTGAGCTAGAAAACCCCACTCAATTCTATCGTAGGCCTTGCTCATGTCAGTTTTGACCACCATAGAGCATCTTTTAGTATCTGCCGAATGTTTCAGATAATGGAGCATTTCATGCGTGATGAGCACGTTGTCTGTGATAGCTCGCCCTGGCACGAAAGCGGATTGATGGCGAGAGATGAGGTTATGGAGCAAAGGTTGGAGACGATGGGTTAGGATCTTCGCTATGATCTTATATCGGACATTGCATAGAGCGATTGGGCGGTACTCAGAGGCTTTCTTCGAGGCTACCACTTTTGGTAATAGGCAGATATGAGTGGAAGTCATCGCTTTACCCATTTTCTTGGAAGTAAAGAATGATCTTATCTCCTCGCAAATGTCTTTGCCAATAATGTTCCAGAAAGTCTGGTAGAAACCTGCTGAAAAACCGTCTGCACCGGGAGCCTTTTCAGCATGTAAATCAAAGAGAGCTTGTTTAGTCTCATGATCGGAAGGAATTTCTTCCAACTTGCTGTTCATCGCACTCGTGATCTTCCGCGTAATGGTTTCATCGACAGTGGCAAAATCTGATGACCCATTGGACTTGAAAATGGCGCTGAAACAGTCCGTAAAGACTTTCCCAACTTGGTCTTGTTCAAAAACAGGTTCTCCTCCTTCGTTTTCGATGACCGTAATACGATTGATAGCCCTTATGTTTTTTGTGACTGTATGGAAGTAGGCAGAATTTCGGTCGCCTCCTTGCAGCCAGAGGACTTGACTACGCTGTCTCCAGAAGGACTCTTCCTCCTTGTATACCTTTTCAAGCTCTTGAGTTAGCTTCTGTATCAACTCTTTGTCAGGGGTATTCGAAGAGAGTGCCAAGTCCAATTCCATCTGTTTGTCTAGTATGGATTTTGCATTATTTTCCTTTTGATCTTTTGACCATTTGATGAGGCACGTCCTACATCGGTTGATTTTGGTTTCCACTCTTTCTTCCACTTCCGGGCGCCATGCTGCTTCTATCAGGGTTCGAACCTCCTCGTTGGAACTGAGGTTACGATCATAACGAAAAAGTCTCTTCTTCTTCTTTCTGGTGGTGTCTAAGAAGGTCACCGTTGGACGATGGTCTGATCCCTCAAAGCGGAGGTAGCTACATCTTCCTGAGGGAAACATTTCAGACCAGACGAAATTCGCCATGACTCTGTCCAGTCTTTTTTGAATGAAATGTGAGTGTCGCTGACCACGCCATGAGAGGGGGTTGCGCGAGTGGTTTGTATCCCATAGTACATGATGGGATACGAAGATTCTGAAAGGGATAAAAGACCCTTCATTCCTTGGTGGACCTCCTTGTTTTTCTTGATTATCAAGAATGTCATTAAAGTCCCCCGCTAGGATCCATGCTGAATCTCTGTTATCTCCCAACCGAGACATAGTGTTCCAGAAGGCATTTCTGTTATCGTGCTGGGGGGTGCCATAAACAAAGGTAGTATGGAAGGAGGTTGACTTGTACTTTATCTTGGCATCAATGTAGTTTTGATTAGCAACCAAGATAGAGAGATTAACTTCTGCTTTCCAGAATAACGCAAGACCACCACTAAGACCAACAGGAGGAATTGTGAAGTGATTTGGATACTCAAAATAATGGAGATTAGAATTTATGAATTCATCAGTTTGTTTAGTCTCCATGAGAAACAAGATATCCGGAGAGTGGGACTTTTTGAACTCTCGGATTCTGTGAATTGTCAAGTCGCTTCCCAACCCTTGACAATTCCAAACTATTAAGGCTAAGGAATCAGGCCTCGTGGATTCCGAAAATCCACTCTGCCATTTGTTGTTGCAAGAATGAGCACCATTTCAGGTGGAAGAGGGTCCTGATTAACAGACAATGTTGTTCCTCGGGGTATTTTCTCCGTACAAAGTCTCTTCTTTGGAGGGTTTGATGAGCGAGTAACATGTTGTTTTTTGAAGCTAGCTCCTTGTAGGGGGCTTCTGTTACCTCTTGTTTTTGTTGCAGGCTTTTGTTGCTTCGTTACTTTCCTTTTACCAGCCGCTTTTGCATGTAAGGTTTGGCGAGAAGAGGAGCCCAGAAGCAAGGTTTTTGAAGTTGCAGACTTTTTAGGTCCTAATCTTGTGGCTACAGGGGCTCTGATAGAGCTTGGGGCAGCTTCAGTCCCCGTGGGGGCAGCACTGGCAGGTGAGCTAAGCACCTCAGCAGGGGTTTGATCCGTTGCATGGACTTCGGAATCATATCTGATTTCGACATCTTGCAGACGGGCAAGCAGAGAGCTGGAAAGACCAGAGTTACGGCGGTTCTCTGCACTTGGAGCATCTAGACGAGCTAGTGCAGAGACTCTCTTTCAATCTGCTGTTAACTTCTCCATGTTCCTTGTTTGTCACTGTTGTCATTTCTTCACGTTCTGGTCTCGGCGAGGGGGTTTTTGAAAGCTGGGATCTCAGTGAAAGTCGAGAGAGATTAGTATCCTCACGGTCAGTTCTTGTGGGGGAGATTCTCCTGTACTCTCTGGAGGGGCGTGAGTTGGTGATAGAGTGATTATGTCCCTGTGACTGCTGGTAGGGTGGATTGATCCGCTCTTGTTTAGACGAGTGGTAACCGTCATGCCCACTTGTTTGGTGTATGGAGTCCCTGGTGTAAGCACCAAGGGATCCATCAAGATAATTCCGAGCATCTCTATTGCTGGAAACAGGCCGCGAGTATGAGGATCCTTGGCTCTTTGGTCCATATCTCGCAGGAGGGGAAGCTCTTGCTCCGGATGAGGTTGAGTAGGGCCTTTTGGCCTTCAGGCGAGCTCTGTTATCATCTAAACGCCGAAGAGTGTTATGTTTGTTGAGATCCTCCCTTGTCTTCTTTTCCAAGCCTTTATCGTTGTTTCTAGGGCACGAAAGTTCCTCATGACAGAGGGAATAGCAGAGAAAACAGTGCTTCTCTAGTTTTTCATATTCCAGGTCCACTTGAATAATTTCTCCAGTTGGTAGTTGAATAGGAAGCTTCATCTCCAGGGGTTTTAATCCGTTCACATGGACCCGGACCCTTCCTTGTTTGACGTCTTTATCCAGGAGAGGTCCAAGTTCTTTTCCAATAGCTTGAATTGTGGTATCATTCCAAAAGTGGAGGGGGATGCCATGAATGCGTATCCAGAACGCAATTTTATTGGGGAAAGAGTTGCTAATCACTGGCTCCCATCGTTGCAGAACAAGCATCCATCTCTTGTAGTGGAATGGAGCTTTACGGAGGACTGATTGGAGAGCTTCTTCCGTTTCAAACCGGATCTGAAATAGTTCAGGTCCTAGGTCCCGGCCTGTGACTTTAGATTCAAGGTTCCATTATTGAATGAGCCAATCAACGACCCATTGCAACCACATCTATTTAATATCCTCTTTTTCTCTTAAAAAATCTTTTGAGAATATCCATACTAAACCTAAGGTACTTTCCTCGTTACAATATAAATATCCTTGCCAAGAGAGATGAACATGCATACCTCTACTCAATTAACGTGCTTATGAAAATGACTTATGCTTTTCCCATCAGCCTGTCGGAGAACATCTCGCCTTGCAATTCCACTTGGAGGAATTCAAGTCAACTACAACATCATATCGTGGAAATGGTCACACATGATATGAACAACAAACAAAGGAAGTAGAATTAGTTCGAAGAAAAGATGAAAAGTCTTTCCTAATCACAACTGCTAGATTGTTCATTTGATAGGTAATGATAAAAAATAGGTATGCTTTAATTTCTTATATATTATTCTCTATTAGGAGATCTAGTATCTCCTAATTTTCCATGTTAAATTAATGTTTTCATAGATTGAAGACCTTGGATCTACCAGTGGATGATTATTTTGTCTCAGTTGA
>KE156160.1:156833-169429 GCA_000411075.1 Sisymbrium irio | reverse complement strand
ATTATAAAAATTACAAAACTAAAACTAAAAATATAATTTAAAACATAAAATTAAAATATATAATTCAAAAATAATAATTAATCATGCGCAATAGCGCAGGTATTATCCTAGTATATTTTGAAAGAAGCGTAATTCATTTATAAAAAATATGTCATTGCTATATCACTTTTAGTTTTATCGGATTGTTTAAATTTAAGAAAACAAGGCGAACACCAGTTAATTTGAAATCGGAAGAAATTAGAACAAACTTTTATTTCTGAACCAAATAGGCAACCAATCAGCATTTAAGAAATTCAATGAGGATAATTTACTTTAGAGATGTTCTTGTTAAACGTTCTCAAAAGGAGATCCCCGATGGATAACATAGAAGTATAAAGAACCTACGGAGAAGTCTAAAGTTATGATTTTATCAGTACATACCAAAAAAAGATATGGACATGTATCATCAAGTATAGATAATTACTCACACAAAGCAATATGTTTAATTATTAAACTATTGATTAAGCAGTGTACCTATGAACACTACAAGGTTTGGAGTCGACGCACTTTTGTAAATATAAATGTCAAGAACAACTTGTAGACTAATCAATAAAAATAGTAAACTAACACGAATCTACTGAATAATTTTGATTTTTTTTTTTTGAAATAGAAAATACTTGAAACAAAGACAAAGATATTAAAATTCTGCACTGATCTCAAATATAAATAATGAAGGAAATTTAGAAATATAATAATTTTTGTTGTAATCACCAATTTTTAGTATTAAGAAAATAAATGACACTATAAAACTCAAATAAAATATCAAATTCTTTAGTTCATAAACAATTAGCACACATTTTCGGAGTTTTCATCTTGTCAGCATATCAATACTGTCATTTTTGGTAGAGAGTACATTTACATGTGTATAGAGTGTGAAACATTTGACCATCAAACATAGTTTTCTTGTCTATTAAAGTAGGTAGTAGAGGAAGACATCCCCACATCCGTCTTTCGGAATATCAGAACTGATTGACTAAGTATACTGAGTAAGCATATAACCTTGAACCGCTGCCAATTTAAATATATCCAAACCCTATTCGGGTTTAGTAAAAAGAAGAAAATCTTACGAACCCTTCATATAGAAAGCACATGGAGTACCGTGTTCACAATACTTTCTCATAAAAGCCACATCATCATTGTGGGAACCGGAATTCACAGAATGTATCTTAGGAAAATACTTTGATAATTAGATCCCGAAAGTTCTGGATTGAGAAACCAAAATAAAAAGATGAAACTAATATCGAAAAGATAGATTTTATTATCGATAAGTTTTTTTGTAAAAAGGACGAAATAAGCAATAAATGAAAAATCATAAATTGCGTTAGAAAAGTATGTGAAAAATTGTTTATGTTCGAAAGCTTTACATCGATAACTATTTATATGGACAAATTTAAGCCTAAACTAGCCGCATTTCCGATGTGGGAGTCTATATCTTCACTTTTCTGCCGATTTCAAAGAATCTTCGAAAATCTTTGAGAAACTTCCTTCCAGCTCAGCATTGACTTCTTGGTTCAACGATTTCATCGGTTTGACTTTCGGTTCGATTTAGATTAAAGTTTTAAAAATAGGTAAAAATGCTACGATGATTACTGAAAACAACGCGAAACTCCCGGAAGGTTACAAAAACATTGACGAAACTCGAAATAACTACAGGAAGAGACTAAATGACCATTCAGCTCGGCAAACATCTTGTGAGAATATGATGCCGAACTGGCCATGGATGATCGGCAAAATGGTCCGGCTCGGCCGAGACAAACCTAACGATGATCGAGAAGGCCGGCTCTTGAAGAAGGGATAGTACCGAGCCGGCCATCCTCGTCGTCCTCACCATCCGACTCGGCTGATCGGAGCGCGCACATCTGCCGACGGCTACGTCTGGCTCGGCCATTTCTGGAAGGGAGATCTTGCCGAGCCTGTCACGTTCATTGGTCGTCAATGTCTGGCATGGCTGGACCTGGAGATGGGGATATCGACCGGCTAGGCATCATTCTGTCAGGGGAAAATGCCGAACTGGTCTATGTTTCTTTCCGAAGAATCGTGATTTTGACCGGTTTATCGAAAGTTTATACGAAAGATAATCTTCCGTATATTTTTTCATAAAGTAGTTTAAAGAAACTATCTTTACGAATATCGTTCTTTTTCGCAAAATATTCAAGTATGGAAATGTGGGTTTTGACCCCACATTTAGCCCTCCAACTTGTCAATCTCAGGTATGATATTGCCGAGGTAGTCCAGAGATATGATATGGGATTAAGGCGCTAAGATGTCTGATTTCTCGAATTGAAGTCTTTAGGCTCGCTTGGTCGTCATAGCTGCTTTGATGATAAAGATCAGTTTGGAATATGCTTATGATATTGCCTCGTTAAAAAAATTTACCTAAAAAACCCCGATGGGAAAAATCTTAATAGAGGAAAAGAGTGCAATGTGTATTGAGGTTTCCCAAAAAAAAAATTGTTTAGGACAAGTTTTCCGTACAAATATTTCCGAAAAACTGTTCCCTTAAGTTTTTCGAAAGTTTAAGAAAAGTTGTCTTCCCGAAATACTGTTCAAGATAAGTTTTTCGTAAAAAATTTTCCGAAAACTGTACGCGTTAAGGTTTTCCGAAGTTTTAATGCGGAGAAAATTGGGACAGTAAGGATGCCGAGCCAGACATCATGGATGCCAAACCGGTCATGCCTTTCTTGCTTGGTTCAGAAAAAAACAAAGAGATGAGGGGAGGATTTTGTGCCGAGCTGGCCATTTTCTACGTACATGGGACGATGACGTCTGAGAGAAGGAAGAAGACTTGCTGCCAAGCCGGAAAGTGACTACCGACCCAGACGTGTTTGCCAGCAGGACGCCGGAAGGATGAAGAATTTGGCCGTCAAGCCGGTCACGTGGGTCGAAGATGATCGAGGAAGAGAGAACTGAGGCCGATGCTGAGACGTCCATATCAGATGATGATTATCAGGAGAGGGGAAGATGCTGGTGTCGAGCCGGTCATACTGCACATCATTGCTGGTCCGGCCCGGCCAAATCCTTGACCGGATGCAGGTCGCTCTTTCCTTTTCTCGATTTCTAACTGTTTTGGGAAAATTATCAAGTGTTTTTTCAAAGAATTATATACTTATTTTTCGTATGGAAATAAAATTTCCATTTGTGGGTCCAACTTTTCTTAGCGGGGTCCACATGATTTTCCTATAAATATACACTCTCCCTTTCTCTCAATCCTCATAACTTCACATTCTTAAGTTTTGAGAAAAGAGCTCTGTCTTCTCTCTAGTTTCTGTCTCTATAAATTTTTCATTATCGTCTCGTGCTAAGATGGATTTTCGCGAAAGGCTGTTGGCCAACGCTAGGAAGTCTCTCCTTCCTCCAGCTGCTTCCTTGTGCACTTCTCCCCACACTGAGGAACCGATGATCACCGCGCTGAATGATCTCGATGCTGATGATACCGAGGGAACCACTTATGGTCCCGAGCCATTGGTGACTCTTCCCGATAAGGAAGAAGTCATTATTAACATTATGACTGTCTCTGATGCCAAGCCGAAGCTTAATGTGGAAGCCGCTGGGTCTGATCCTAGCAAGGCGATGCTTCCTCCTCTTCCTCCTGTTCGATATCGTCTTGGGGCTTACTGCTGCTTTGAGTGACTCCAATTCTCACGGGAGAAAGAGAAGTGCACCCCCTCCCAAGAGAGGCAGCGCTCAATCCAAACCTTGCAGGAAGAAGATGAAGGGTCCTGCTCCCCCGATTCTCGAGTCAAGGGGGAAGATCCACATCCTGAAGACCCACATCGTGAAGACCGATGAGTCGAGAAACATGTCTTGTATCTACGGGCAGTGTCTGGATCTTTTCTCGAAGATCAGAGAGCCGTCGGTTGACTCGAACCTGTTTGCTCCGATGGCAGAGGCTGACTATACTCAATGTTCTGTTCGGGTAAGCGTTTCGTTTCCAACTTTCTGAGACACTTGTGTTTTTATTGTTTAGCATCCGTGTTGCTAACCGTTATTTCATTTTGATTTTGAAGCGCATGACCTTATTTAACAAGACAATCGATGAGTACGAAGCTGGGATCCAGAGAGCCGAAAACTTCGAGACGGATGCTAAAAATGAAATGGATCTCCAAAAGAGGCAGGCTGATGCCTTGATCCGCGATCATGAAAAGAAAGTGATGGATCTTCGAAAGGAGGTGGCTGTTGCAAAGGAGGAGGCAAACGGCAATGCTTCTCTTGTCGCCCACCTTTGCAGCGAGAAGGAGAAACTCGAGTCCCGGGTTAAGGATCTGTGTGGGAACCGGAATTCACAGAATGTATTTTAGAAAAGTAATTCGACAATTGGATCCCGCAAGTTCTGGAGTTGAGAAACTAGTATAAAAAGATGACAACTAATATAGAAAAGATGGACTTTATTATCGATAAGGTTTCTTGTACAAAGGACAAAATAAGCAATAAAGGAAGTCATAAATTGCCTTAAAAATTCTAAGTACAAATGTATGCGAAAAGAATTGTGTTATGAAAGCTTTATAACGACAATTATTTATATGGACAATTTTAAGCCTAAATTAGCCAAATTCCCGAAGTGGTAGCCTATATCTTCTCTTTTCCGCCGACTTTAAAGAATCTTCGAGAAACTTCCATCCGGCTCGACATTGACTCCTTGGTTTAACGATTTCTTCGGTTTGACTTTCCGGTTCGATTTAAGTTAAGGTTTTACCGTTTTCGATTGATAAAAACGTTATGATGTTTTCTGAAAGACAACGCGAAGTTTCGCAAAACATCGGGAAGTTTACGAAAACATTAACGAAAAATTAGAACAGCTTATAGGAAATGACGAAATAATCGTCCGGCTCGGCAAAACATCTTGTGAAAATATGATGCCGAGCCGGTTATGAAAGATCGAGGAAACCATTCGGCTAAGCCCGGTTTGTGGACAATAATTGCTGCCGAGCCGACCATCCTCCTTGACACGATCGTCCATCTCGGCCTTCTCCTTGGGAAAGAGACGAGGCCGAACTGACCACTCCATTCATGTCTCCTGTCCGGCTCGGCAGAGGAAAGAGAGCCTGATCATTTCGAGCTGATCGCTTCCTCCGTCTTTCATCATCCGGCTCGGCGTAGGAGAGTAAGGGGATCATTGTTCCGAGCTGATCACCGTCTCCATTCCTCACTCACCGGCTTGGCATGAAGAGGTGGAAGGTGGTTTGGCTACCGCTCTGATCATCTTGATCTTCCATTCCTGAAAATCATACGAATAATAATTTCCGTATATTTTTTCGTAAGTTAAACCATATTAAAAGTTCAAGTTAAAATATTTGTCCGAGCATCACTATATTTCTATAAATATACAAATATGGAAACTTTTTCCGATATCCAAATATTTTAGTTGTTAATTCCAGAAATGTGGCTTTTGACCCCAACAATCTGGAGCAACAGCTTGCAGAGAACTGCTTTCAAGGCGAAGAACAGGAGAGCATGGCAAGACGAAGCCAGGGCAGCGAAGGACAAAGGCCATGCTAGGATGGACAAGGCTCTTGGTTTAATTGATATGCTGGTTGTGAACCGCGACTCCGAGGCCTGCCACGCGGTTGGAGTTTGTAACTCCCACGTTCTTGCTGTTTTTGACACGAATGATCTTGTAAAGATGATTGAGGAGTGCGAGAAGGTGGTATAGATGAAGGAGGACTTTGCTACCTTTTATTTCCTTATGCATTTCGTTTTCATGCACTCTTTATGATTCACGATTTTGCTCCTCCTTAGATAGGAGTGCGATAGATGCTTCACATGCTTGCTTGTTAGGAGAGTAGAGTAGGTAGACGTTTTCTACTCACTCGTAATCCCTTAACGTTTGATGCTTTAGAATTTTTTTGGAGTTTTGACGCGTTTTAACATCGATATTTCGTGAGCAGACTTCTCGTCCTGCTTATTTAGACGAAGATGTGTTTGTGTTTTGTGTTTAGATTGTTGAAGAAGTTATGCCAGCGCTGCCTAGAAGGGTTTGTGGATGGGCTTCCGATAGGTTAGTGTTTAGGAAACTAAGCTATGCGCGTTTCTGGTTTTAGCGGATGCAATTTTCCGCCTAACCTCACGTATTTCAATGTTTAAAACACATTTATAATCTCGTCTAGTGTATTCTAGCTTGAATTTCTTAGATGTTGAAGAACGATATGTCTGAGTTTGTAGTGAGGATTAATGCAGTGCAAAGTCTTTAACCGCTTTGGCATGCCCCTCTCACAGTCAAACCTAAGAACATCCTCCGGGATATGCCCTTTGGTTGTTGAGTTAGGATATACCTAACCCTTATTTATATAGCGCGCTTTTTATATATCCATGCTTGGATGTGATCGAACCGTTACCGGTTATGGACATTGGCTAGGTTCCTAAGAAAGTGTTTTGGAACATGTGTTCATTGTAGCCAGCAACGAACATGTTTAAATCTGATAAAATTGAAAAGGTGTTGGATTTGCACAAATCGTTGTGTTGAGTAAATGTTGTTTCAGAATTTCTCAGAGTTTATCGAAGAAATTGATGCTTGTACTCGTTTTGAGACTGACTTTTTCCAAAATTTCGGAAAACAAGAGTTTCGATTTCTCGAGTATGGGAATGGTTATGTATACACTCTCAGTCCCCCGATTTTTTTTTTTTAAACAGCTGGACTAATCATGAGACTAGTTGCCTACATACCTCAGTGCTAGGGGATCAAGCCAATTTGTAGTTCATTATAAATATAATACTAATGGTAGTATTTTTTGAGATGCATTGCATTCCAGCTGCGAATGACTGGGGAATCATTACGACTTTGGTGATTTTGAAGGGGCTTTCCAAATTGGCACCTAATTTTCCAGCGTTCCTTTCTTGGGTGTTCTGGAAGATCTTTCATAGGACGAGATCAATGGGGCTGCTATGGTACTGAAATCCTTCACAAAACGTCTGTAGAAGCTGGCCAATACATGAAAAATTTTAACATGTCCAACCATGGATGGTGTAGGCCACTCTTGGATGGCTGTAATCTTCTCCTCATCCACCTTTAGACCCTGAGAACTTACAACAAATCCTCAAAATACCAGTTGATCAGTGCAGAAAGTATATTTCTTGAGGTTTACATATAAGCGTTTTAATCTAAGCGTGTTCAGAACTTGTTATATATGCTCAATATGATATTATATACACTGACTAGATAAGGATATCATCAAATAAACCACTACAAACTTACAGATGTATGCCCTTAGGATGTGATTTTATGAGTCTCATGAATGTGTTAGGTGCATTAATGAGGCCAAATGGCATAACAAGCCATTCGTACAGGCCTTGCTTTTTCTGGAAGGTAGTCTTCCACTCATCTCCTTCCTTCATTCTCATCTGATGGTATCCACTCTTTAGATCCACCTTTGAGAAGATAGTAGCTCTGCTTAACTCATCCAACATGTCATCAAGCTTCGGGATGAGGTGTCTGTACTTGATGGTGATGTTGTTGATCGCTTTACAGTCTACACACATTCTCCATGACCCGTCCTTCTTTGGCACCAGCAGGACTGGTACGGCACACGGGCTGAGACTCTCTCTTATGTAACCCTTAGATATAAGATCCTGAACTTGAACCTCCAATTATTTAGCCTCCGTGGGGTTAACTCTATATGCAGCTGGGTTTGGCAATGGTGCACCTGGAACTAGGTCTATCTGGTGCTCAATACCTCTTATAGGAGGAAGTCCGGCGGGTATCTCCTCTGGAAACACGTCCTTGAACTTCTCCAACAGCTGGACAATCTCCTGTGGGAGCTCATGTTCTTGTTCTCCACCTGAATACAAGCCTTCTCTAAAGATCACAAGTAATATTGGTTGCTTATGATCAAGGGTTTTAAGAATCGTATTCGGGGAAACTAGCAAGGTAAATTTGCTTAGCTGTTTTCCTTTGCTCATTGATCGTTGCATTTCATTAATTTCTGATGGCATGAGAGGGGCTAAGCTGTGCTTCTTGTTGTTGTGGGTAAATGAGTAATAGTTGGTGCGGCCATTATGCATGGTCTCTTTATCAAATTGCCATGGTCTTCCAAGGAGTAGGTTACCGGCTTGCATGGGTACTACATCACATTAAATTTGATCAATATACTTCCCAATGGGCACAACAACTTGCTCAGAATTCTTCACCTCCGTGGTAATATTGAGCCATCTTAGGTGGTACGGTCTCAGATGTTTTGTCTTCTCAAGACCTAACCTGTCAACAAGATACTTGCTAGCCATGTTAGTGCAATAACCACCATTTATGATCAGGCTACATACCTTTTTTTTTAATGCTACATCTTGTATGAAAGATGTTTTCCCTTTGGATTGAGTCTGGCTCGTACAATGCGCTGAGGGACCTCCTGATGACCAACAGCTCTCCATTCTCCAGAAGGTCAGTTATCTCCTCCTCAGATTCGGCTACCTTCGGGTCAGTTTCATCTTGAGACTCGTACTCCCCATCGTCTCTGAGTACCATTACTCTCTGGTTCGGGTATTCCTTTTGAAGTGGCCTTTTCCCTGACACTATAGCAAGTTATGTCTCTAGCTCTTTAAATGGGAAACTTACCTTTCTCCGTTTGAATCAGTTTGGATGGATTAGGAGTCGGCTTCGTGAACCGGTTGTCCACCTCCACAGCCTTGCCTTTGTCTAACGGTTTGTTGTAAGGCTGGTTCCAGGTTGTCCTGCTTCGGGTGCAAGCTGCTTTCTTCTTGAAATGCTGCTCGGCTTGCACGACAAAATGCAAGAGATCCTCCATGTGTTCATAATTCTGCCACTCCACCTCTCTCTAAATCCTCTCTTGGAGTCCTTCAACGAATTGGGCCATCAATGTCTCATCTGAATCTTGAAGCTCTAGTCGGTTTCTGTGGGTTTCAAACTCCTCATAGTAGTCCTCTACGGACCTATTACCCTGAGAAAACTTCCGAAAACATTTTTGTAAGTCTCTAAAATAACATCTTTCTTAGGTGGAATGTCATGTCCTCCCAAGTTGTGATTTGGCCACGTCTTAGTCTCCTTCTTTCAGAGACTTCACGATCCCACCAAGTGAGTGCACTATCTGTAAGTTGGGGGGCTGCCAAAGAGATCTTCTTGGCCTCGGAGTACTGATAGTAGTTAAAGATGTGGTCCATCCTCATCTCCCAATCTAGGTATGCATCGGGATTAACCTTTCCAGCAAAGGTTGGGGGTGTAAGTTTGAGGTGTTTACCTCCATGTTTCTCGTCTTCTCTTCCGGTCTCTTCCACAAGGTCGTGGATGCTCGTGACCGTGGTTTTTCTGCCTCCTTTGGGGTCGGTCGGGTGGTCAATCATCCTCAACGTCAGGCATGTCCTTGTCAGTATTTTCTTCCTCATAGTCATGTACTCGTCGTGGTGGCCTTCTTGGCTGGTCACCATCGAGCTCGGGGCAATCTTTTCTCCATCAGGATGAGAGGCCCACTCATGCTCCTGATGTCATCTAGGAGTTTTTGCGTAGCCTTTTGCATGTGCAGTGGATTGTCTCCCATTGTTTTCTGTGTTAAATACAAACAAGAGATCAAAGGCACCCATATTCTGAATAAAAGACAATTCAAAATATAACGAAGAATGCAAATGAAATATAATGATAATATGGTTTTTATGACTTGATGCGGTTTTAACAAGAAAGGAAACTTATGCAATTTTTTTTAAAATTTTTATGGAAACAAATTAAGATGCAAGCTACTCGACGGCTATTTTATTTTTTTTGAGTTTTAGGTTTTAAGAAAGCTAAAGGATGCGACTATTAAAGGATGATGAAACAAAGACTATTTTTTTCCTTTTTAATTTAATGAATGCAAATAGAAGAACCAAAGTTAAACTAATGAAAAAGGATAGAGACGACCTTATTTATGAGCCTTAGGCTCTGATACCAGATGATACAGGCACGGATGCTAGGATTGTGATGGATCCTTGTTGCTGGTTGTGTAACTCTCTCAACAAAGGACAAGTGATGGACTGAGGGGGATTTGCGGATGGAAATGGACCAGCTGGTTGTGTAGCACTCTCTGATATAGTCAAGGGATGGTACGGACGATGGAACGAGGATCGCCACAAGGTTCTATGAACTAAACCTTGATAAGATCGGTTTGAGAGATGGATCAAACACCAACTTTGGGGACACGCTCTGATCAAATACCAAACGTGCGAGCAAGGATCATACACCTAGCTCACGAGTCAGGATCAAACACCAAAGTTTAAACTCACGAGAATTCGAGGACAAAGCAATAGCTAGAAGAAGTGCGATATGTTATTCATAGTAGGGTAAAAGATATACGGCTCCGTCAAGGGCCTTATAAACAAAACAATGTAGATTTACCCTTCTAGGGGACATAAAGCCAATACAATAAATGACTCATAAATTTGGGGCTCTAAAAGATCAAGTACAGACTCGTGTAATAACTAAAAAAGATTTCTAAAACTTAAAATATGAATAGATCCTATAAAACAAACCAAAGACAGAAAACCAATTTAGTCAAGTAAATTATTGTTTTCAATAGCTTACCTTGACGGATTGGTTTATGGGTGTTGTGGACTTGAACGGCTGAGATGCACTTGATGGCTTTAAGTGGCCGTGATGCTGAACAAGGAAACTTCTTTGGCGCATTGAAGAAGTGGTAGTTCCTCGGTTGGAATGACTTATATACATAAGCTTCTTCATTAGACTCTTCCTTGTTTCCTTCTGGAACTGTGGCCTTGAAGCTTGCTGGTTGGTGGTCTTCTTGTTCGTGAATACTGAGTAAAGCTTTGACGGCTTGGTTGAACTCTTCACACAAGACTCTAGTTCATGATCTTGTCCTCGGTCATTGCCTCACGTCTGGTATAGGCGGTGCTTGTGGTCCTATCCCCTCATCATCCTTCTTTGAATCTCCAATTTTGAACTTTTCAGTTATAATACTTGGCAGTGACTTGCTGATAACTTTGCATTCGATCAGAGCCTGATCTCGTCTTTCATTGATGAGGTCGAGTTTTTCTAGGAGTATGACCTGATTGGCTTCTTCTCTTTCGGGAAGGAAACAACAACGTACTCCAGGGAATTCGACTACAGGGGAAATTAGGCACTCCGTTCCGTAAACTAACGCGAAGGGAGTTTCGCTGGTGGCTTTTCTGGGCGTGGTTCGATGTGACCAAAAGCACACCTTCGAATTCATCAGCCCATCGTCCCTTCTTTCGTCTAATCTTTTCTTTAATCCATCCAGGATCGTTTTATCAGCCGCTTCGGCTAGGCCGTTGCCTGGTGGATACCTCGGAGGCGAAAAACTCAGATGTGAGTCTTTGACATCTATTTTAGTTTTGTGGGAAGCCATATCGAACAAGGCATTGATCTGTTTTGGATTCGCCTCTATGCCTCGGTGTGTCACCAAATATCCAAGAAATTTACCAGAGGCAACCGTGAATCTACACTTTTCAAGAATAAGTTTCATGTTATGTTTGTTCAAACAATCAAAATAATCCAATAAGTGTTCCATGTGGTCTTCCTCTTCTAAGGATTATACGAGCATGTCGTCTATGTAGACTTCCATGGTCTTTCCTAGTTGATCGAAAAAAATCTTGTTAACTAGACGTTGGAATGTTGCACCAGCGTTCTTTAGTCCGAACGACATTCCTTCATAGCAATACATTTTGCAATCTATGATGAACACTGTGTTTTCGCTATCATATGGGCTCATCATGATCTGGTTGTACCCAGAGAATGCGTTCATGAATGAGAGCAGTTTATTTCCGGCCGTCGCGTCAACTAGTCTGTCGATGTGCGGAAGAGGGAAATTTTCCTTGTGCGTGAAATCCACGCAGACTCGCCACTTCCCATATTTCTTTTTGACGACGACCGGGTATCGTACTTCGGTGATCGATCCAACTGTTAGGAGTATTTTGACTTCCTCATTAACAGCTGTTGCTCTTTCTGTTCCCAACTTCAGTCTCTTATGTTTGATTGGTTTGAATGTTGGGTTAACGTTGAGTTCCATCTCTTCTTTTTGATCGATTTTAAGTATTAATGTTTCTCCTAAGGAGGGCGATAAGTTATGACTTAATCGGCTCCTTTAGGTTTCTCCGATTTCAACGCATTTCTCTAGATGGGAATCGTCGATGCAAACCGCAATCACAGGCTCGAAAGACCGATCATCCTTTTTCTCTTCTCGATCCTCCAATTTCAGTTTATGGAGGAGCTTATAGAGTTCAGCGCTTGTTTCATGTGTTTCCCTCTTTGGGGATTCAGCAATTCCTTTGCGCCTCAGTTACGGGATTCCAAAGTTTTTGTTCAATGAAGAGACATGCTTGAGAACCTCTCTGATGTCTCCAAATCGTCTCAGTTCTGTGTGAAGTTGGGAACTTTAGACAGAGATGTTAAGTAGATGGGCCGGCTTTAATGGCATTGAGCCATCGCTTTCCCATTACTGAGAACAACACCAGAATGGTTCCTCCAGCTGTAGTGACGGGAAGCTCGTCAATGGCTGGTTCGTCTACTAGTTCATACGACTCGATTTCCATTTTGTCGAGGGTTTGCTGATCTATCACATTTACCGTACTACCGGTATCCATAACGATCCTAAATAAATCATGATTGG
>KE156160.1:130082-143731 GCA_000411075.1 Sisymbrium irio | reverse complement strand
GAAGCGGCTTCGACTTCTACCGATGCTCCACACACTGAAGGAAATCCTACCCCCAAACGACCAATCTAACAATGGTCGCCCCGAGGGCGAGGAAAACCTATCGGACCGTGAGTTAACGGAAGAGGAAATCACGATTCTACAAGAACGCAAAGGCGAGGCTTGCAAGAACAGCGAGATTGACGAGTTGCAAAAACGACTCGATCAAGCTGCCGATGAGATAAAGAGAGTAAAATCTCAAGTCCATCGAGCAACCAGTGTTGCCCCCCGACATCGATCGAGTTCTCGAAGAGGCTCAAAAGATCCCGTTTACGGAACGGATAACTTCTACGAGGTACCCCGATCCTGGGAAGGTGAAAATCCGACCCTATGATGGAACCACCGATCCCAAAGCTTATCTGAATTCGTTTAGAATAGCTATGGGACGAACCAGGTTCAGAAAAGAGGAAGAAGACGTAGGTTACTGCCTATTGTTCGTCGAGAATTTGAAAGGAGATGCTCTTGATTGGTTCTCGAAATTAAAAAGGAACTCCGTAGACAGCTTCTCACAGCTTTTCTTAAACAATTTCGATGTTTATGAACCAAGGAACATCGGATGCTGATCTTTGGATGATTTTCTAAAGCCAAACTGAATCGCTCAAGAATTTCATGGAGCGATCCAAGGCTCTCGTCTCAAAGATCGATGGGGTTAGTGACCGTGCTGCCCTCGAGGCCTACAAAAGATCATTGTGGTATGAGTCTCGTTTCCAAGAGGAGATGACGGTAAATACTGTTTCAACATTTCAGGATGCTCTTCATTGAGCTTTGAGCTTCATCAAAATCGAAGAAGACATATGAGCTCACGAGCGAAAGCTCCGTCCCAAAGTTACAAGTAAGAACGTTCCTCCAGCTCTTAACGCCTCTTCAGGCAAGAATGGAAGCCCGTACATGAATTACGAAACTAAGGGCGGAGCTCATAACTACCAGGTTGCAAATGTTTCCTCACCTGGCGGAACTCCCAGACCTTGGACTTGAACTCGTAACTCAAATTACGATCCTAAGGCCTACTGCGAGCACCACAAAGCTTACAGCCATTCGACTCTGAATTACCAAACCCTAGGAACTAAGCTCACCAAGAAAATCCTAGCAGGAGAACTCTAAAACATAGCAAGTGGAAACTCACGAGGAAGTGGAGAAACTCGAGGATGCTACTGAGGAAAAACGCGGTCAAGCCCCATAAGGGCCGAACCCGGAGAAACCAAAACATGGCAGGCGAAATGATGATCCTTCCGGATCAAATAATCGCAGAGAAGTCTACATGATTATGGGCGGATCACAATAGTGCCCCAGCATAATTTCTGCCTTGAAGTCTTATCAAAGACAGACCGAAACTAACGAGAACTGGCCGCAACCTGCGCGTAGTAGTGACTTCCAAATCACCTTCGACAAGGAAGACGCAACCGAGATCAAGCATCCCTATAACGATCCACTCGTGATCAAGCTAGCCATTGGTGATTCCAGTATCTCCAGAGTCTTAATTAACACAGGTATGTCGACGTCATCTTCCGAGACACTCTCCGAAGAATAGACGTCGATTTCTCTGAGATTGAGCGCGTACCAAAACCCCTCACCGGATTTACGGGAGAAACTACCATTACTCTCGGTAACATTCGACTCCTGGTTCAGGTAGGAGAGGTTACCAAAGTCGTAAACTTTATGGTGGCTAAAGTTTCCAACGAAAACATGCATACATACCGTCTGGGCAAATAAAACGGAGTCCCGAATTTTTTTCTTAACAGAATATAAATTCGGGAAACTTCAAGAAGGTATCAAAACTCCCTCTATACGGAAAAAGTCAAAATCTTCGCAACAAATCCCTCCCAATCTGAAAGAAATTTCCGAAAAAGAAGACATTTTCTAAAAACAAAACTTTCCGAAAATTTCTATAAAAAACTTAACCTGAACAGTTCGGAAAGTTTTTTAGAAAAACATAACTTGAACAATTGTTGGGGAAAACATTTTCTAAAAATATTTTCGAAAAACTTATCGTGAACAGTGTTTCGGAAATTTATACAAAAAAACTTAACTTAAACATTTTTTTGGGAAAAAAATTTCTAAAACTTTTAAAAAAACTTAAAACAGTTTTTCGGAAAAATTTCTGCGAAAAACTTAACTTAAACAATTTTTCAAGAGAAACCTTTATATGCGTTGCAGTCTTTTCCTCTGTTACGTTTTCTCCCATCAAGTTTTTCCGTAGTAAAAGGTTTTTAACGAGGCAACATCATAAGCATATTCTCAACCAATGATCTCCAATAAGCAGCTTCCAAAACACAACAAGTCCCCGGAACAGAGAAAAAGGTCTTGGCCAGCTCGGCCAAGAACCTTCTCCAAGATTTCCTATCTTTATACTATCAGCCTTCTTATCGGTGTGAGCCCATTAGCGGTAAAATTGTCACTCGGATCGGAAAGGCCCTCAATCTGCTCGAAAGTCAGCTCAAAATCTCGGTACGGGAGATCGCATGCCAAATATTCTCGAAAGTTCGGGACCAAAACATCTTAGCTCATTAATCCCGTTATCATATTTTCATATTACCTCGGCAATTTTATACCTGAAACTGACGAGCTGGGGGGGGCTAAATGTTGGGGTCAAACCCCACATTTCTAGAATGAACAGCTAAATAGTTTAAATATCGGAAAAGTTTCATATTTGAATATTTATGGAAATGATAACGACATTCAGAAAATTGTTTGACTAAAACTATTTTTTTATCGATAACTTTACAGAAAAGTTTATAAAACACATATTCGTATTCGTATGATTTTCCCGTAAACCGCAATATTCGTATGATTTTCCCGTAAACCGCAATAAAACCGAATTTCTCGGCAAAACAGCCCTTAATGGGATGATCAGCTCAGCCTCTTCTTCTTCTCTCCTAGATGCCGAGCTGATGAGCAGTATGGCAAGCCCGGTTTTCCCCTTCTCCCCTTGATGCCAAGCTTATAATGAGCGAAGTTATCTGACCCATTGCCAAGATATGCATTGCAAGGAATCAAAGAATCAGCGTGGGAATGAGAAAGGTGAGGAAGCAAGAATCGAAGAAGGATTCGAATACAGTGAAACAGCCGGGAAGTGGTTGATCACAACGATCTTCCGGACAAGGAATCACGGTTTTGATCCCTTCCGGAAAACAAAATAAGAAACTTGGGTTCTCTATACTTGTTTCGCCATATAGACTTGCACCGTCACCACCAGGGGCCAAATTTCTCTTCCCCGTTCTGAATCCCAATGGAGAGTCATCATCGAAACCTTAAGCATTCAAAAACTCAACCTCTTTCTTTAAACAAGAATTAAGCACGAGAGGATCAGCTGCACGCGGGATCACAAACGATCCATCGTGTTCTTCCAACTTCACTCGAACGCCCGAGGCATTCCAAGTGGGGAAGGAATCCACAAATCGGAAACCATACGGACTCTCGTCTCCCTCAGAAACATTCTCTTCAAATATCGAAGGACCAGCATCGTCCCCAAACACATTGTTCTCCTCTGGGAATGAATCAAACAACATTCTTTTTGGAAAATGAAAAGCGTTCTTCGCGTTCTTCACGTTGTTGATGTTCTTGAAAAAGACTCTACAGAGAGAAACAAGAATGAAAGAAGAGAAATTTACCTTTGGCAATAAGGGAACTTGTGAGAATTAGGAAGCGGGAGCTCCTCTTCTTATAGAAGAGAAAATGGGTCCCGTGAACAGTATGGTTCAGGACATGAACAGTACACGAAAAAATCACTATTTATCCCAACAATAAGACGAAACAGAACACAGTCCTTCTCGACTGAATATTTTCTGATAACTTTACAGAAATGTTTGACTAAAACTATTTTTTATCGATAACTTTACAGAAAATTTTATAAAACTCTTTTTCGTATGATTTTCCGGTAAACCGCGATAAAACCGAATTTTTCGGCAAAACAGCCCTCAAAGGGATGATCAGCTTAGCCTCTGCTTCTTCTCTCCTAGATTCCAAGCTGATGAGCAGTATGGCCCGCTTGGTTTTTCCCCTTCTCCCCTTCATGCCAAGCTTATGACGAGTAGAGTGGCCAACTCGGTTTTTCCCTCTTCTCTTCTTAAATGCCGAGCTGATGAACACAAGAAAGCATGACCACCTCGGCCTCCCTTTTATCCATTCCGAAATGCCGAGCTGGTGGTGAGTTTGGTTGGCTCGACCTCCATTCTCTCCTCCTTCATGCCGACCTGATGAAGACATGATCGCAAGCCATCCCGATACCGAGCCGGTCGAACAAATCGTCCATTCGTCAAGAAAAGTGACCGGCTAGGCCCTTTTTTCCTCCTAGAGTGGGGCCGAGCGGGACATAAAATGTCCATTTCCCTTTTTCTCGATATTTTTGGAAATTTATCGATGTTTTCGTAAAGTTTCTGATGTTTTAATAAACTTTGCGTCGTTTTCAGGAAACTTCGTAACATTTTTATCACTCGAAAATGGCACAATGTCAAACTGAAGAAACCCTAATTCTAAAAGGAAAAGGACATGATTTAGCCGAGCCGATAAGAAGCAGCCACCTCAAGATTCGCCGCCTTAGCGAGGACTGCGGGAAGTTTTCCCGAAACAAGACAAAGAATAAGAAAACGTCACGTTCCCACATCGAAAGTTAATTAGTTTTACGACTCAGAATGTCTTGTTCATAAAAGGATCGATTTCTATCTTTGTAAGACATCTTGACACAAGAATTCGAGTTATCAATACGACTTCAGGCTAAGCAATAAAATCCATCTTCTCTTTGCCCTAGTTTTCGTCTATTTTTGGTTTATATTTTTGGTTCTCATACCAAAATTATTTGTTCCTCACATTAACTTTACATATTCACATTGAGGTGAATTCTCGTTCCCACACCTTCGTCACCTTATATGGTCCTTCCCATTTTGCACCGAGCTTCCATAAGTTTGGTTCCACTGTATTTTGGAAAACTTTTCTGAGGACTAGGTCGCCTTCTTTGAACTTCCGGCTACGTATGTTGGAGCTGTAGTACTTAGCGACTGCTTGCTAGTAGTTTTGGATACGAACGAGTGTCTGGTCTCGTCTTTCATTGACTAAATCGAGTTCGTCTATGAGCATCAGATGGTTTAAGTTTTTTTGTTCAGGGATGAGTCTACGCTTGTGTCCGGGGAATTCTACTTCGGCGGAGATAACACATTCGGTCCCATAGAGAAGTGCAAATGGCGTCTCCCCTGTTGGTCGCCTTTGGGTCGCTCGGTGGGACCACACTACTCATTCGAGCTCTTCTGCCCATAATCGTTTCTTCTGTCCAAGGCGCTTCTTTAGTCCGTCGACGATGGTTTTCTTGGTTGCTTTTGCCTGGCTGTTACCTTGCGGGTATCTTGGAGTCGACATGGTCAACCGAATCTTCCATTTCTTGCAGAATACCTGTCCGAGATGAACTGTGATCCGTTGTCGGTTACGATCTTATACAGGACCCCATGACGGAAGATTATACTCTTTCAAACGAAATGCTCCCCTTGGGCGTCTTTGATACTTGCGTAGGACTCAACCTCAACCCATTTAAAAAAATAACCGTTCAATATGACCACCTCATGAACGGATATGGCGGCGGAAATAGATGATAGTGCTTCGGCGGGTTGGTGGATCATAGGCCCGTTTCTTTGACACTTCTCGCATTTCAGGCAGAACTTCTCACAATCTTTCACCATTGTCGGCCAATATAATCGTGGCGCTTGATTCTAATTGTGAGGGCCCTTCCTCCGGAGTGGTTCACGCAGGATCCATTATGGATTTCTTCCATCACTTGCCTTGCCTCGACTCCTTCTACGCAGGCCATTAATGGCCCAGAAAGTGTCCATTTGAAAATGTTACCGTCCTCTAAGGCAAAATGGGCGGCTTGCGCTTTCAATTTGCGGGCTGCCCACTTCTCTGTCCATGATGTAGGTCCGAATTGGTCCCATCCAGCTACGATCGCATCCATACTCTTCTTCTGGTCCTGTTTCGATTTCTTCCTCTGCGGGCTCCTCTTCCCCTTTTTCTTCCTTCGGGAGCCTTATAAGGTTTGCGACTTGTGGTGGATCGATTCTTGGTTGTTTGATGAACTCCAGCGGAATCACTCACCTTTCTCCGTAGGTCGAAGATGATGGTAGGCCTGCCAAGGCGTTAGCAAGGGCGTTTTTTTCGCAAGGGATTCACGTCAGCTCAAATTCTTTAAACTGTTTCACTATGCCCTGCACGATCTTGAGGTAGGCTTCCATCCGATCGTCCTTTGTTTCATATTCGCCGTTAAACTGCTTCGCCACCAGTTGGGAATCACAATGCGCCAAAATATTTTGGATTCTGAGACCGAGGGTGAGTCGTAACCCTGTGATTAAGGCTTCTTATTCCGCTTTGTTGTTTGAGGCTTTGAACGGAAAACAGAATGATTGCTCCAAGATTTGTCCGGTGGGTGATCTCAATCGCACTCCAACCCCTGAACCGTGGTTTTTTGATGATCGATCTACATGGAAATATGGTAGTAACTTCCTGGAAGACATCACCACAGCCAGTGCGGCTTTCTCCAATAGTGGGTATCGAGATTCTGCATCTGTCAGAGTTTGGCTCACATAAAATACCGGCTTATGATCATTACGTTCTTCTCTTGTGAGGACCCCGCTTATCGCAGTTGGAGATATCACCACATATAGGAATAGAGGTTCCCCCTCAACAAGTTTTGCTATGACAGGAGGCTCACTTAATATCTCTTCAGTTCCTGGAATGCCTGCTCGCACTTCTCCGTCCATTCGATTTTTTTACTCCCCCGGAGGGTAATGTAGAATTTGCAGACATTTGGCTGTTGATCTGAAAATAAATATGTACAGTGCTACTACTCGCCCCGTTAGCTGTTGGACTTCTCTCTTAGTTTTGGGCAAAGCTATCTATATAAAAGCGTTTATCTGTTTTGGGTTTGCCTTTACCTCTGGTGCGTCATGAGAGAGCCTATGAATTCTCGGAAGGCTACCCCAAATCTGCACTTTGTACGGTTCAGCTTTATGTTGTGCCGGTAGAGTTTCTTGAATAATATTCGCAAATGTTCGACATGCTCCTTCTGCTCCAGAGATTTCATCATTATATCGTCGATGTACACCTCCATTTTCTTCCCGAGTTGTTCTGCGAACATATTGTTGACCAGTCTCTGGTAAGTCGCACCGACGTATTAAGGCCGAATGACATTACCTTCTAACAATTGATTGTGGGAACCGGAATTCGTACAATAAAATTTAGGAAAGTAATTCAATAACTGGGTTCCCAAATTTCTGGATCTGAGAAACTAAAATAAAAAAATGAAAACTAATATCGAAAAGATAAATTTTATTCTCGATAAGTCTTCCCGTACAAAAAACAATATAAGAAACAAAGGAAAAATAGTAAATTGCCTCAAAATCTTAAGTACGGAAAGTATGTGAAGAATTGTATATACCTTAAAGCTTTACATCGATAACCAATTATATGGACAACGTTAAACCTAAACTAGCCAAATTTCCGATGTGGGAGCTTATATATTCACTTTTCACCAACTTCAAATAATCTTCGAGAATCTTCGAGAAACTTCCGCGCGGCTCAGCATTGACATTTTGGTTTAACAATTTCTTCGGTTTGACTTACGTTGACTTCGTTACAGGTGGTGTTGATATTGATCCCTGACATGTCTTCTGCTGCCCAAGCGAAGGTTTGAGGAGGGCGATAATTTCTGACTTAATCGGCTCCCTAAAGTTTGCTCTGATTTTAACGCATATTTCTGAATAGGAGTTGTCGATGCAAACCAAGATCACTGGTTTGCAGGGCTGATCACCTTTTTTTTCTTCTCGATCCACCAATTTAAGTTTATGGAGTAGTTTGGAGAGCTTGACACTTTTTTCTTGTGTTTCCCTCTCGGCGAATTCGATGTTTATTTTCCACCCAAGATCTTTCGATTTCGCGTCAGTTACAGGATTCTGAAGAGACACGCGATAGAGCACTTCTGTTCTCCCGCCTGAAGTTAGGAACTTTAGACATAGATAGTAAGTGGATGGAACGGATTTTATGGCATTGAGCCATGGCATTCCCATTACGACGTTGAAAATCGTCGGGTAATCGGCTACTGAAAACAACACCGGGATGGATCCTCCAGCCGTTATAATGGGAAGAGAAAATGTTCCTTTAGTCATTGAGATTCGTCCGGAGAAGCTTACCAATGGCTTAGGTTTATCTACCTGTTCATACGACTAGATTTCCATTCTGTCTAGGGTATGCTGGTATATCACGTGTACCGTACTGCCGGTATCGATAAGAACCGTAGACAAGTCATGATCGACAATTATAAGCTGAATCATTAGTGGATCATCGTGGGGGTGGATGACTCCATACACCTCTTATTTGTCGAGAACGAGTGTCTCCTTTGTTGTGCTTTTTGACTTTGATCGGTCAATATCGGTTCATGTTTGTCGCTGGGAAGCCTTTATCGACGATATCATGTCAAAGAAGAAAGACAAACCTCCCATGATTGTGTTCATGATTCCTTCAGCTCGGAGATATCCGGAAATTTTCATGATTGGTTTTGGCTCCCCCGAGCAAAAGATCCTTCGTTGTCAGTTTCGGCATCTTTCTTGCGCAGAGTATTTAATGTAATTTAGGAAACTAATTCGATAATTGGGTCCCAAAAGTTCTGGAGTTGAGAAAATAAAATATAAAGATGAAAATTAAAATTGAAAAGATGTATTTTATTATTGATTAGTCTTCCCGTACAAAAAACAAAATATGCAACAAAGGATAAGTAGTAAATTGCCTAAAAATCCTAAGTACGGAAAGTATGTGAAGAATTGTATATACCTTAAAGCTTTACATCGATAACCAATTATATGGACAACATTAAACCTAAACTAGCCAAATTCCCGATGTGGGAGCCTATATCTTCACTTTTCACCAACTTCATAGAATCTTCGAGAAACTTCCGCCCGGATCGACATTGACTTTTTGGTTTACCATTTCTTCTGTTTGACTTACGTTGAGCTCGTGACAGGTGGTGTTGATATCGATCCCTGCATGTCTTATACTGCCCAAGCGAAGGTGTAACATTTCTTTTGAGGAGGGCGATAAGTTCTGACTTAATCGGCTCTCTAAGGTTTACTCCGATTTTAACGCATATTTTTGGATAGGAATTGTCGATGCAAACCGAGATCACTGGTTCACAGGGATGATCATCATTTTTTTCTTCTCGATCTTACAATTTAAGTTTATGGAGTAGTTTGCAGAGCTTGTCGCTTGTTTCTTATATTTCCCTCTCGGGGGATTCGACGTTTACTTTTCACCCGAGAACTTTTGGTTTCGCGTCAGTTACAGGATTCCAAAGAGAAATGCGCAAGAGCACCTCTGTTCTCCCGCCCGAAGTTAGGAACATTATACATAGATTGTAAGTGGACGGAATGGATTTAATGGCATTGAGCCATGGCATTCCCATTACGACATTGTAAATCGTCGGGTAATCGGCTACTGAAAACAACACCGGGGTGGTTCCTCCAGCTGTTTTAACGGGAAGAGAAAATGTTCCTTTAGTACTTGAGATTCGTCCGGAGAAGCTTGTCAATGGCTTAGGTTCATCTACCAGGTCATAAGACTTTATTTCCATTCTGTCTAGGTTATGTTGGTATACCATGTTTATGGTACTGGCGGTATCGATAAGAACCCTAGACATGTTATGATCGGCAATTATAAGCTGAATCACGTGCGGATCATCGTGGGGTGGATGACTCCATACGCCTCCAATTTGTCGAAAACAAGGTTCTCCTTAGCTATGCTTTTTGACTTGGATCGGTCGATATTGGTCCTGCTTGTCGCTGGGAAGCCTTTATCGACGATATCATGTCAAAGACGAAAGGCAAACCTCCCCTGATTGTGTTCATGATTCCTTCGGCTCGGATCCCAGGAAATTTTCCTTTCCGAAATTAATCGAATCCTCGGAAGATCTAAGAATTGGTTCGACTCCACCGAGCAAAGGATCCTTCGTTGTCAGTTTCGGCATCTTTCGTTTCTCAGAGTAAGAAATCTTTCGAGCTATCCTCCTTCTAGCGCCAAATTGTGGGAACCGGAATAAACACACTGTAACTTAGGAATGTAATTCTATAATTGGGTCCCGAAAGTTCTGGAGTTGAGAAACTAAAATTAAAAGATGAAAATTAATATCGAAAAGATGGATTTTATTATCGATAAGTCATCTCGTACACAAGACGAAATAAGCAACAAACCAAAAATCGTAAATTGCATAAAAAATTTTAGTACGGAAAGTATGTGAAAAATTGTATATACCTTAAAGCTTTACATCGATAACCAATTATATGGACAACGTTATACCTAAACTAGCCAAATTCCCGACGTGGGAGCATATATCTTCACTTTTCACAAACTTCAAAGAATCTTGGAGAAACATCCGAAACTTCCGCCCGGCTCTGCGTTGACTTTATGGTTTAACTATTTCTTTGGTTTATCTTACGTTGAGCTTGTGCCAGGTGGTGTTAATATTGATCCCTGGCATGTCTTCTGCTGCCCAAGCGAAGGTGTTAATGTTTCTTTTGAGGAGGGCGGTAAGTTCTGACTTAATCGGCTCCCTAAGGTTTGCTCCAATTTTAACGCATATTTCTTGATAGGAATTGTCGATGCAAACCGAGATCACTGGTTTGCAGGGCTGATCATCATTTTTTCTTCTCGATCCTCCAATTTAAGTTTATGGAGTAGTTTGGAGAGCTTGACGTTTGTTTCTTGTGTTTCCCTCTCGGGGGATTTGACGTTTACTTTTTGCCCGAGATCTTTCAGTTTCGCGTCAGTTACAGGATTCCGAAGAGACACGTGCGAGAGCACTTCTATTCTCCCGCCTGAAGTTAGGAGCTTTAGACATAGATTGTAAGTGGACGGAACAGATTTTATGGCATTGAGCCATGGCATTGAGCAATGGCATTCCCATTACGACGTTGTAAATCGTCGGGTAATCGGCTACTGAAAAAAACACTGCGATGGTTCCTCTAGGCATTGTTACGGGAAGAGAAAATGTTCCTTTAGTCAGTGAGATTCGTCCGGAAAAGCTTGTCAATGGCTTAGGTTCATCTACCAGTTCATACAACTTGATTTCCATTCAGTCTAGGGTTTGCTGGTATATCACGTTTACCGTACTGCCGGTATCGATAAGAACCCTAGACAATTCATGATCGACAATTATAAGCTGAGTCACGAGCGGATCATCATGGGGGTGGATGACTCCATACGCTTCCGATTTAACGAAAACGAGGGTCTCCTTTGCTATGCTTTTCGACTTTTATCGGTCAATATTGATTCCTGCTTGTCGTTGGGAAGCCTTTATTGACGATATCATGTCAAAGAAGAAAGGAAAACCTCCCATGATAGTGTCCATGATTCCTTTGGCTCGGAGATATCAGGAATATTTCCTTTCCAAAATTAATCCAATCCTCGGAAGATCTAAGAATTGGATCGGCTCCACCTATCAAAGGATCCTTCGGTGTCAATTTCAGCCTCTTTCGTTTCTCAGAGTAATTAATCTTTCGAGCTACCCTCCTTCTATCCTCCTTCTAGCGCCAAAATATGGGAACCGGAATTCACACAATGCAATTTAGGAAAGTAATTCTATGATTGGGTCCCGAAAGCTCTGTAGTTGAGCAACTAAAATAAAAAGATGAAAACTAATAACGAAAATATAGATTGTATTATCGATAAGTCTTCTCGTACACAAGACGAAATAAGCAACAAATGAAAAGTCGTAAATTGCATAAAAATCCTACGTACGGAAAGTATGTTAAGAATTGTATATACCTGAAAGTTTTACATCGATAACCAATTATATGGACAACGTTAAACCTAAATTAGCCAAAATCCCGATGTGGGAGCCTATATCTTCAATTGTCACCAATTTCAAAGAATCTTTGAGAAATTTCCGCCCGGCTCGGCGAACAGAAGTGCTCTCGCGCGTGTCTTTTCGAAATCATGTAACTGACGCGAAACCGAAGATCTCGGGCGAAAAGTAAACGTCGAATCTTTTCGAGCTACCCTCCTTCTAATTAATCTTTCACACTTGTTTCTTGTGTTTCTCTCTCTGGGGATTCGACGTTTACTTTTCGCCCGAGATCTTTCGGTTTCGCGTCAGTTACAGGATTCCGAAGAGACACGCGCGAGAGCACTTCTGTTTTCCTGCCTGAAGTTAGGAACTATAGACATAGATTGTAAGTGGATGGAACGGATTTTATGGCTTTGAGCCATGGCATTCCCATTACGACGTTGTAAATCTTCGGGTAATCGACTACTGAGAACAACACTAGGATGGTTCCCCCAGCCGTTGTAACGGGAAGAGAAAATGTTCCTTTACTCATTGAGATTCGTCCGGAGAAGCTTGTTAATGGCTTAGGTTCATCTACCAGTTCATACGACTTGATTTCCATTCAGTCTAGGGTCTGCTGGTATATCACGTTTACCGTACTACCGGTATCGATAAGAACCCTAGACAAGTCATGATCGATAATTATAAACTGAATCATGAGCGGATCATCATGGGGGTGGATGACTCCATACGCTTACGATTTAACGAAAATGAGGGTCTCCTTTGCTATGCTTTTCGACTTTTATCGGTAGACAAGTCATGATCGATATAATTATATGCTGAATCAAGAGCGGATCATCGTGGGGGTGGATGACTCCATACGCCTCCAATTTGTCAAGAACGAGGGTCTCCTTTGCTATGCTCTTCGACTTTGATCGGTTGATATCGGTTCCTGCTTGTCGCTGGGAAGCCTTTAGCGACGATATCATCTCAAAAAAAGAAAAGCAAACCTCCCATGATTGTGTTTATGATTCGTTCGGCTCGGACATATCAGGAAAATTTCCTTTCCGGAACTAAGCGAATCCTCGGATGATCTAAGAATTGGTTCAGCTCCACCAACCAAAGGATCTTCGTTGTCAGTTTCGGCATCTTTCGTTTCTCAGAGTAAGAAATCTTTCGAGCGACCCACCTTCTAGCGCCAAAATGTGGGAACCGGAATTCACACAATGCAATTTAGGAAAGTAATTCTATGATTGGGTCCCGAAAGCTCTGGAGTTGAGCAACTAAAATAAAAAGATGAAAACTAATATCGAAAAGATAGATTTTATTATCGATAAGTCTTCTCGTGCACAAGACGAAATAAGCAACAAATGAAAAGTCGTAAATTGCATAAAAATCCTACGGAAAGTATTCGAAGAATTCTATATGCCTGAAAGCTTTACATCGATAACTATTTATATGGATAACTTTAAACCTAAATTTGCCAAATTCCCGATGTGGGAGCCTATATACTCACTTTTCACCAACTTCAAAGAATCTTTCCGGTTTGAATTTCCGGTTCGATTTTAGTTAACATTTTACCCTTTTCGATTGATAAAAACGCTAATATATTTTCCAAAAAACGACGCGAACTTTACGAAAATATCGACAAAACTCGGAATAAATTCGGGAAAAGATAAAGAGATCGACCGGCTCGGAAGAACATCTTGTGAAAAGATGATGCTGAGCCGGTCACGCATGGTCGAGAAAATCGTCCGGCTTGGCCGGGATCTCCTACGCAGCAGTCGGGAAACTCGTCCGGGTAGGCAAACGTGGGCAAGGCAGC
>KE156160.1:93266-105061 GCA_000411075.1 Sisymbrium irio | reverse complement strand
GATCGCCATTTCCCCCCAAGGGAAGATAATGGCGGCCATCAAGCTTCCAAGACTGAGTGCATGGTCACCATTTTCCCCTGAGGAGATAATGATGATCATAAAACCATCAGAACATGAGAGTCTGGCCGCCATTTTCCCTTGGAGAAGAATTGGCGACCATCAGACCATCAAGCCACAAGTAATGGCCGCCATTTTACCCTAGGGGAGGAAATGTCGACCATCAAGCCTCAAGGCAAGAGAGCATGGTCACCATTATCTCCCCTTGGAGGAAATGGCAACCACAGATCTCCAAGACATCAAAACTCAATATCATTTGCATGCTTCCAAGACTAGTCTACACTGAACCGGCGAGTTTTCAGATCATTTCAGCATTTTTACATTCGGAACAATGTTCATGGAATAGTGCATCGATCACTGTTCACATACTGATCATAAACCAAGAAAATCAGACCAAGAAAAAATGGCGATCATGGTTACTTGAACAGGACCGGACCTAAAACGAGCTGGATTAGAACAAGACTAAATGGTGACGTACTGAAAAAGTTGGACTGCAGACCGAGCAAAGCCTGAAAAAATATCTAAGTCGGCGAATTAAGAGATTTAGTGAAGTCCAACATCATTATCAGCGACGCTCAGTACCCTCCAGGACGTCCAGTATATATAGGATAGCATGTAATAGGTTTTAGTCATTCCATTCTGAATACTTAGACTTGTATTGTAAGACTTTACAGCATTTATGAATATTCTTTGTACTTTCGGAAAGATATCTATAAAAATAAATATTTGAAATTTTGGGCTTTAAGTTCATATAAAATTTGATTTTTGAGCACCCATTTATTTTAAGTTTTGATTGTATGAGTTTCTACTCTCACAGTCTCGCGCCGCCGTGGGGACGAGAAATGTTCTACACTATAAGAACAAGAGCTCCAAGAAAGCAATGTCTGGGAAAGGAGAAATCACCGGAGCCGGAGACTAGTGGGGAGGAAGGACTGCCCAGGAGGAAGCAGCGGCTTCCATAGCGGAGCTGAATATGATGCTAGCTGGTCTCTTGGAGCGCTAGACCAAGCATGAGAAGCTCAACAACACAGTGACTAAAGAGCTGGAGGTTATACAAGAACGAAGCACACGAAAGAAGGCACTGCCGGTGGGAGGTGCACGCCTCAGCAGAATATGCCTCAGTTTCTGAGAAACCCCCGAGGTACCAACTACGGGAGAGGAAATGCCCTTCGGCGCGAGGCTAAATGATAGTGCACCAGGAAAATCATACATAGGTGATTTGATGGATGTAAGCAACAAAGACATAGGTTTATTGTTTACAACATATCTTCTCAACCATGATGTTCATTTTCTTGAAACAACTTGGAGAATGAGTCCAACTCAATTTCTGAAATCCTCAAAGAAGTATCACATCAAACAGAGTACAAATGTGGAAGTGATGCCATTTACAAATCGGATGATCTTCAGTTTACGCGAATTTGGACCTTTGTGCATTCAATAAACAGTTCTGATCAGACCAGATTGAATTAAGTCACAAACCAAACTATTCTACAATCTTTGTCCATTATAGAATTTCATATCATTATTCCTACAAGGCCCAGACGGATTTTAGTAGCTGAGGAGTCATTCAACACAATTATTTCAGTCTTGGTCCTTTTTTTTCATTGTCTATGCATTTTTTTCCACAAAACAAAACTTTTCTTGACTTTTCTTTGTCATTTGTTTTCTATGTATGTATGATTTTGTCCATAATAATAAAAAAAAACAAGTTTTCTCATCCATAATATTAGTGGCCTTCTGCAACCACTATGAGTCTCTTCATTCCACCTTCAGTTATTCCTTGATTGCTCCGTGCATCATGTTGAATCCTATCTTTAGTTCCAGCTTAGATTAATCCTTCATTTAAGGCGTATCAATTTGGTATCAGAATCAGTCTCTGTGACACGAACTCCCTTGGAAAGACTCTGAAAGAGGCTGATACTGAGGCGAGATGGACGATGATCGGTGTGGGGTTGTCAATGATCGAGAGTTAAGGAGGGAATCGACGATGATCTGAAGGTGCGTGATGGAGATGAAGGTCAGTGCAATGGTTTTAGGGGTTGAACAAGATGGTAAGATAGATAAGAACAAATAGAAGAATTTCTGAATCACAACATGCATAGAAACTCGGATTCAAATAACGCATTCAAGAATCAATTGAGAGAAGAAAATCATATAGTTGCTTTGCATACAAGTCCTTCACTAGATCTTGTTATGCGGCTCATGCATTTTTTCAATAACCCCAGAGGCGTCAACCCAAACAACAGGGCATCTAGAAACACAAAACAACATGATGTCTTAAATTTAAATAAAACAACGAGGCATCCCAACCCTAAGGTTCTTAATTGGTGCACCTCTAAAATAAACTATGTACTAAGCCAAAATGTCTTATACATTATTACCCAATGGCAATGACTCCTAAGCAACTTGACGTAGTGATTCATCTGTCTCATTAAAAACCATTTGAGAAAACCCATTGGGACAAAAATTATCATGGGAAAAAGAGTACAGACTCCTCACCTAAGTTACTTAGTCATCATTACCGGGGGAAGACTTCAGAGTGAGTATGTTGAAGACATGAATAGTTGGTAAGTTGAATGATCCTTCGGCAATTAGTGAATGAGCTTCCTTAGCCAGTTCCTTAGCTCTAGAGCAAGTGATCCTTCCTACTATCTCTGGTTCCTCATTTCTCGTGCTATCCTTAGCTCTGGAACAAGTGATCCTTCCTACTATCTCTGGTTCCTCAGTTGTTCTACTATCCACGATCATATCATCCTCTCCCTCTTGGAAAGGAGTTTTCCTCAAATCTGTATCTGAAACATATGGAAGCAAGTCAGAAACATTGAACGACAGAGAGATATTATACTTACCTTGGAGGTCAATCTGATAGGCATTGTTGTTGATCCTCTTGACAACTTCGAATGGTCCATCAACTAGCGGCATAAGTTTGCTCGTCCTCTCTTTCGAAAATCGTTCCTTCCTCAAATTAATCCACACAAAGTCTCCTTCTTTGAAGATTAACTCCTTTCTGCCCTTGTTTGTGTGTTTCTCTTAGTCTTCTTCTTTATTTCCTTAGCTTTAGCGTGTATCTTACTCACCTGTTCAGCTTTCTCTTTTCCATCTAAGCTACATTTCACAGTTAAAGGCAAAGGAATCAAGTCTAGAGGTGATTGTGGATTAAACCCATAGAAAATTTCAAAAGGAGTGAAGAGAGTTGCATAATGCTTAGCGTGATTGTAAGAAAATTCCACGTGTGGTAGACACTCTTCCCATGACTTGAGATTGCTTTTTACCAACGTTCTGAGAAGTGTAGACAATGTTCTGTTCACCACCTCGGTTTGGCCATCAGTCTGAGGATGACAGGTAGTTGAAAATGCAAGCTTGGTGCCTAGTTTAGCCTATAATGTTCTCCAGAAGTGTCCTAAAAAATTTGTGTACCTGTCTGAAACTATCACTTGAGGCATTCCATGCAGACATACTATTTCCCTGAAAAACAAGTCAGCTACACTGACAGCATCATCTGTCTTGTGACTAGCAATGAAATGAGCCATCTTGCTAAACCTGTCAACAACTACAAAAATTGAATCTCTAGCATTCCTGGTTCGAGGTAAGCCAAGCACAAAATCCATAGATATGTGAGTCAAAGGTTGAGAAGGAATAGGAAGAGGAGTATACAAGCCATGAGGCTGCACTTTACTCTTTGCCATTTTATAAACAGCACACCTAGAAAAACATTTCTCAACATATGTAATCATGTTAGGCCAGTAGAAGTGATCTTGCAGTCCAAGTAAAGTCTTTGCAACTCTAAAATGTCCAGCTAGTCCCTCTCCATGAGCTTCTGTAACTAACAGTTCTCTGATAGACCCTTGTGGTATGCACAAACGGTTGTTGTAAAACAGATATCCATCCTGTCTAAAATACTTTTCAAACGCAAACTTACGGCACTTGCCATAGCTCTCAGAAAAATCGATATTAGTCTCATAAAGATCTACAATATGCTTAAATAGTTTAATTTTGAGGTTAAGGTAGAGACAAGAGTGTACCTTCTGGATAATGCATCTGTAACTACATTATCCTTACCTTCCTTGTACTTAACAATGTATGGAAAGGTCTTTATGAACTCCATCCATCTGGTCTTTTATTGAACTTATGTTGTCCTTTAAGGTGCTTTAGAGACTCATGATCTGTGTGAGTGATGAATTCCTTGGGCCACAAGTAATGCTGCCACGTTTGAAGAGCTCGAACCAATGTGTATAGTTCCTTGTCATAAGTTTGGTAGTTGATGGTTGATCCTCCTAGTTTCTCACTAAAGTATGCCACCGGTTTCCTATCTTGCATCAACACAGCGCTAATACGAACTCCTGAAGCATCACATTCAATCTCAAAGATTTTCATAAAATCAGAAAAAACTAGAATTGGGGCATCGGCAAGCTTCTCTTTAAGGCCTATAAAAGCCTGTTCTTGTACATGTTCCCATCTGAAACCAACATCCTTCTTGATGACTTCCGTTAATGGCGCAGCGATGGTACTAAAGTCTTGAACAAATCTTCTATAGAATCCTGCTAATCCATGAAAGCTCAGGACTTCTCCAACGTTTTTAGGGGTAGGCCATTCCTTAATTGCTTTGATCTTCTCGTCATCAACCCTAACTCCTTCTGGACTAACAACAAAACCTAAAAAGATAACCTCACTAGTACATAATGAACACTTGGAGTAATTGGCAAAAAGAGATTAAAAGCAAAGAACATCAAGAACTCTGCGGATGTGTTCTAAATGCTCCCCTAAACCTTTGCTATAAATGAGTATGTCGTCGAAGTAAACTACAACAAAGACTCCGACGAACGGTCTTAAAGCATGATTCATTAGGCTCATGAAGGTGCTGGGAGCATTGGTGAGACCAAATGGTATAACTAACCACTCATACAATCCTTGATTGCTCTTGAAAGCAGTCTTCCACTCATCCCTTTCCTTCATTCTTATCTGATGGTATCCACTCTTTAAATCAATTTTTGAGAAGACTGTTGATCGACATAACTCATCTAGCATGTCGTCAAGCCTAGGAATAGGATGTTTGTACTTCACTGTTATGTTGTTGATAGCTCTGCATTCTACACACATCCTCCATGATCCATCTTTCTTAGGAACTAACAAGACTAGTACTTTGCATGGGCTTAACCTTTCCCTGATATGACCCTTACTCATCAGCTTTTCTACTTGCTTCTAAAGTTCCTTTGTCTTTACAGGATTGGTCCTGTAAGCTGGTCTGTTTGGTAACACCGATCCTGGTACTAAGTCAATCTGGTGTTCAATTCCGCGAATTGGAGGTAGGCCTGGGGGTATCTCTTCTGAAAAGACATCTTTGTACTCTTCAATGATCTCTATCATCTCATGTGGAAGTTCATCTGGATGTTTAGTACTGGCAAGTTTTTCCTTATAAAAAACATGAATGTTGTCATCTCTGGATCAAAGAGCTGGTTGAACTCACTGTGATTGATGTATAAGCTGTTGAAAACTCTCTCTCTATCGTTGCGGTTCATGTGAAGTTGATCTTTGTAGATTTCACCTGGTGTGAGTGTAAGAAGAGTGATCTTGCACCCCTTAAACTCAAATGTCTGCTTGTTTGTGTAGCCATCGTGAAGAACCCTTCTATCAAACTGCCATTGTCTTCTCAATAACATGTGACTAGACTTCATAGGTACCACATCACAGAGTAACTCATCTTCATACTTTCCAATGGCTAGCCTGACGAGCACTTGTTGAGAAACAGTTAAGGCTCCCTTGTTGTCCAACCACTGTAGCTGATATAGCCTGGGATGCGAAGTGGTTTTGAGGTTGAGCTTCTTCACCATCTCTTTACTGGTAGCATTTGTACAGCTTCCTCCATCTACAATCAACGTGCAAACTTTGTCCTGAACTACACATCTGGTGTGGAAGAGGTTTTCACGCTGACATTTCTCGTCTGGGTGAATCTGAACACTCAAAGTCCTACGAGCCACTAACATCTCTCCAATTGCTGCCGGTTCTTCTTCTTCCTCTAAGTCAAAATCTGTTTCACTTTCTGAGTTATCTTGAGGCACAATCTCACCTCCTTCTTGAAGCAGAAACATCTTCTTGTTAGGACAATCTCTGGAGTAATGCCCATTCCTTGGCACTTAAAACACCTGATGTTGCTAGTAAAAGTTCCACTTCTTGGTTTAAATTCGGTTTTAACATCTTCCTTGACTATTGTTGTCATCGGCTTAGTGTCCTTCGCATAGGTCGGTTTGTTGAGCTCTATCGGCTTTGGAATGTTAGAAGTGAAGGTTGATCTGCCGATTCTTCTCTTAATCTACGATTCAATTAGCTCTGCCTTATGTACCATCTCTTGCATCTCTTCATAGTTTTGCAGGTCAACTTTATCCTGAATCTCTCTGTTAAGTCCCAAGGAACCTTGAAATCATTATGTCTTCACATTCTCTCAAGACGGCTCTGATCAGTAGAGTTTCCAGCTCCTGATAGTAGTCTCGGACTGATTTAGTTCCTTGAATGAGGTGTCTTAGCTTGTTAAAATATCTCGCTGATAGTGTGCAAGAACGAACTTCTTCCTCATCTACGCGGTAAATTGATCCCAAGTAGTGATAGGAAGCTCTCTTTGTCGATCTCTCATGATTCCCAACTGCTCACACCATAAGAGTGCATAGCCATTGAATTCATAGATAGCTATCTTCACCTTATTAAGCTTGTACGTCCCTTGAACTAAAAAGTTGGATTCCATCTTCCTCTCCCAATCAAGGTAAGCTTCCGGATCATTGGTACCATGGAAAGGAGGATACTGAATCTTGATATGATTGAGCTGTTGTCTCATGAGGTCACAGTCTCGTTCATTCCCTCTGTTTCTGTTTCTTCTTACTGTCTCGAGACTGTGATTTGATTCCTCGTCTTCTTCAGAATACTCACGGTCTGTCTCTATATGAACTCGGCATCCAGAAACATGTTAAGCTTGGCGGCGTGGGTGTATAGGTGCTCTATCAGCTCGGCGGTTCTCTCTCCCTGTGCCTTTAGTATTTCTTTCTCGGATTGAGAATAGTTTCTCTAGCTCCAGTAGGCGATCTGACGGTGCTAGCTCGGGGTTATCTAGGGGTTGCTCCCATGTGTGCTTTCCCCTTGGCGAGGCGGTCAGCTTCATTAGGGTTAGGTGGTTCTGACGAATCAGGATCGGCATCACTGTGCTCATTAGATCTTTGAATCGGTTCTCAAACTTGTTGTTGAGCTGCTCTATCTGCGGCGTGAGTTGAGTACTAATTGATAGGCCTCTTTAATTTTTTGAGAGATGGCTTGATTCAGAGCTTCCATAGTTTCTGCTGAAAACTCCATGGTACCTGAAATATTCAAAACAGATCAGAGTAAATAGTTCTAAGATGAGAAATTTCAAAATCTAAAACTCTTAAAACAACTTGAATTAAGCGTAACAACAAGAAAAGGAAACCCTAGAAAATTGTGTCCTCTATTCCTAATACGAGTATGGACTCTAAAAGATCAAGTAACACAAATCCTAATGCGACTAGGACTCATAACAATTTACAAAACTAATTCCTATTGTAACTTGGATTCATAAATAAAAAGAATGAAAAGGGGGTTAAGGGTTTTGCTCAGCCTTTGGTTCAGAGTTGGCTCTGATACCACATGACACTAACTCCCTTGGAAAGACTCTGAAAGAGGCTGATACTGAGGTGAGATGGACGATGATTGGTGTGGGTTGGTCAATGATCAAGAGTTAAGGAGGGAATCGACGATGATCTGATAGTTCATGATGGAGATCAAGGTCAGTGCAATGGTTTTACGGGTTGAACAAGATGGTAAGATGGATAAGAACAAATAGAAGAGTTTCTGAATTACAATGTGCATAGAAATTCAAATTCAAAGAACACATTCAAGAATCAATGGAGAGAAGAAAATCATATAGTTGCTTTGCATACAAATCCTTCACTAAATCTTCCGAGGCGGCTCATGTAGGTTTTAAATAACCCTAGAGGTGTCAACCCAAACAACAGGGCGTCTAAAAACACAAAACAACATGATGTCTTAAATTTAAATAAAACAACACGGCATCCCAACCCCAAGATTCCTAATTGGTGCACCTCTAAAATAAACTAAGTACTAAGCCAAAATGACTTATACATTATTACCCAATGGCAATGACTCCTAAGCAACTCGACGTAGTGATTCATCTGCCTCATTAAAAACCATGTTGAGAAAACCTATTGGGACAAAACTCATCATGGGAAAAAGAGTACATACTCCCCACCTAAGTTACTTTGTCATTATTACCGGGGGAAGACTTCAGAGTGAGTATGTTGAAGACTTGAATAGTTGGTAATGATCCTTCTGCAATGAGTGAATAAGCTTCCTTAGCCAGTTCCTTATCTCTAGAGCGAGTGATCCTTCCTACTATCTCCAGTTCCTCAGCTGCCGTGATATCCTTAACTCTGGAACGAGTGATCCTTCCTACTATCTCTAGTTCCTCAGTTGTTGTACTATCCACGATCATATCACTCTGCTGGTATCTCTATCTCTATTTCATTTTCTCATCTCTTCACAATTTCTTCAAACACTTCTTTTCTTTCTATCTTAAATTTGGGATTTTGGTCATTCCTTGCATTAACCAAATTCCTTCATAAAAGAAAAAAAATTGTTTCATAAAAAAAAGAAGGAAAAATCAAGTTGAAGTTTAGGTTATGAACTGAGGAGAAATCCAGCTCTGGTTTGGTTAAGACGGATACCCACAAAAATCTTTCAACTATATCTCTCTCTCTTTCTCCCTTGTTGTTTGGAGGCTCGTTGGGTTTGACAGGATTTTTTTGCTTTGAACTTTTAATCTCTGAGTGACCAGAAAATTTGAGAGATAAATGCTTGTGAAGAAATTTTTTTCTTTTTTAATCTGTTTGTTCAGTGTTTTTCAGGGTTAAGATGTTTGGTTTTCAAAGAAAAAATAGTAAAGAGAAATTACAACAATAAGTTTCTTTAAATTCTTCTTCTAAAAGCTTGTTGAATACGTTTACTGAGTTTGCTACTGTACAAGAAAGACCACACCTAAACAGGTCACATGAATAGACTGACTGGAAAAGCAGAAAGCAATACAAACAGTTTTGAGATGAAGCTGATCAAAGGAGGCTTCTCAGCCTGTTTGATGTCCAAGAGTTTTGTGACAACTTTGAGGAGCAAATGATGAAACCAACTTTAAAGACATCAGCAAGAGCCAAAAGAATAGCATAACCACCTGTGCACCTGTAGCTGAACAAAAAAAATATTTATCACTGAAAAACCCAAAGGTAAATCTGAGAACAACTTGTGATGAATATTTAAAAGCTAAACGATTTTTCAGATTCTTTACCAATTTTTTATGAATATAATGAAGAGCTAATGGAAAGTTTAACGACTTGTGAGGATAATTGTGATCTTCCTTCTCCTGAATTTGATTTTATGCTTGATAATGAACAGATTAATGCAGAACTAACCCTTTTGCAACTGCATCATCCGAGTAATCTTGTTTTATCTTCACAGGATTTTGAGGACGATTAAGCACCAAACACAACATCCATCATCATGGAGATACAGTCTTGCGTTCATCCAGATCCAACTTCTAACTCATTCACGTTCGATAATCCAAAGCACTATAAGGAAACTAGCTTCTTTGATACAAACCCTTGCTTGTTCGTTTTTATTTCTACTGAACACGAAAAACAATTTGGATTAGAACATGTTAAAGAGTTTTCTTTTTCTGGAAATATTTTAGAGAAGATGATTTCAACTCCTTTAACATTCTCTAACCCAAAAATTTTAATGTGTTGGGGTCAAAACCCATATTTCCGGAATTAACTTCTAAGATGTTTAGATATCGAAAAAAGTTTCCATATTGATAAAAAAATTCTACGATATCTTCTATAAAAGCTTTCCAGCGACAAGCACGAACCGATACCGATCGATCAGAACCAAGAAAAAAAATCGAGGATTCGCTCGTGATTCAAATCACAATTGCCGATCATGATTGATCTAGGGTTCTTATCGATACCGATAGTATGGTAAATGTGATATATCAACAAACCCTAAACAAGATGGAAATCGAGTCGTATAAATTGGTAGACAAACCTAAGCCATGGACGAGTTTCTCTGGACGCATATTAATGATTAAAGGTATGATCTCTCTTCCCGTTACCACAACTAGAGGTACCGTCCCGGTGCTGTTCTCAGTAACTTATTACCTGGCAATCTACAATGTCATAATGGAATTGCCAACTCCACATGGAAACTAAGACGATTTGGGGAGAGCACAAAAATTCTCGTGCTTGTGTCTTCAAGGAAGACAAAACTTCAGAATCCCGTACCCAACGCGAAACCGAAAGAAAAAGAAAGGCGAAAAGTAGATGCCGAATCACCCAAGAGGGAAAAGCATGAAACAAGTGCTAAACTCTCCAAGATCCTCCGTAAACTAAAATTGGAGGACCGGGAAGAGAAAAAAGATTACCAGCCTTGCGAGCCTGTGATCTTCGTTTGCATCGATAATTCCCATCCAAAGAGGTGTGTTGAAATCAGAGAAAATATTAAGGAGCCAATTAAATCAGAACTTATAGCTCTCCTTAAGAAAAATCTGAACACTTTCGCTTGGGCAGCGGCAGACATGCCAGGAATCGACATCAACACCACCTGCCATGAGCTCAACATTGACCCAACATTTAAACCGACCAAACAGAAAAGACGAAAGTTTGGAACAGAAAGGGCAATGGCAGGCAATGACGAAGTTGAGAGACTTCTCAAGGTGACATCAATTATAGAAGTACGATATACTGATTGGCTTACAAATCTGGTTGACATCAAAAAGAAGAATGGAAAGTGGCGAGTCTGCGTGGATTTCATGGACCTTTACAAGGCCTGTCCCAAATACATTTTTCCGCTTCCGCATATCGTCATACTAGTCAAAGCAACAGCATGAAACTAGCTACTCTCATTCATGGATGCATTTTTCTGGGTACAATGAAATCATGATGAACCCAAACGATCACGAAAAAGACAGAATTCATCACAGATCACAAAATGTATTGCTACAAAGTAATGACTTTCAGACTAAAGAATGCTGGTGAAACATACCAACATCTAGTGAACAAGATATTGGACCATGGAATTCTACATAGATTACATGCTCATAAAATCCTTAGTAGAGGAAGACCACATAAAACACTTATCAGATTGTTTGAACTGTTCAAATAAAAATAATATGAAACTTAATCTCGTGAAGTGTAGATTTTTGCAGTCTCCTCTGGCGAGTTTCTCAGATACTTAGTCCCACACCAAAGGTGAAAATGCCGAAATCATCCAAAAACTCACCGGTTCAGTCTACACTTGTCCTAGAAGCATGCAAAGGAACATGATCGCCGTTTAGTCCTGATTTTTAATGTTGTAAATTGTTGTGGTCGCCATTTACTCCAAGGGAAGAAAATGGCGACCATGCTTTCAAGTGTTGGATCTTGATGGTCGCCACTCTCTTCCCTAAGAGAAAATGGCGACTCGGATTTGTACCCAGATGGTCTTTGGTTGCCATTTTCTCTAAGGGAGGAAAATGGCGACCATACTTTCATATTTTGAGGCTTGATGGTCGCCATTTCCTTCCATAAGAGAAAATGGCGACCAGGATTTGTGTCTTGATAGTCTTTGGTTGCCATTACCTTCCCTAAGAGAAAATGGCGACCAACACACTGAGTTTATGTGATCGCCATTTTCTCCAAGGG
>KE156160.1:54186-66906 GCA_000411075.1 Sisymbrium irio | reverse complement strand
GAGCTGATCAGCTCGGCCTCGTCGTTCCATGCCCTCTCAGTAAGCTCGGCCGGACAGGAGAACCATCAGCTCGGCCTCTTTGCTCACGACCAGCTCGGGCGGACAGGAGATGATAGGAATCTGGGAGTCATAAAAGATATACGATCAATGTTAGGATCATATCTTCTGAACCACGAGGCTTCTATGCATGAAACCACTTGGAGAATGATCTAAACTAAATTATAAAGCTCCTCGAAGAAGAATCAGATCAAAAGGAGTTCATATGAAGAAGTTATGCAACATACAAATCAGGTGATCTTCAGTTCAAGTTTTGGCCGAATTTGCTATCAAAACTTTAAAGGCATCAATCCAACTCGACTTAGCCTATTTGGATTATTGTTAGCCTATTTGGATTATTGTCTTGGGCCATTACGAAGCTATTCTCATTATTTCAGAAGTCAAAAGAAGTCCAGAGTTTGCACACGGATTTTTGAAGAGCAAGTGTCATCATTGACCAAAAATGAAAAGTTATTCAACAAATAGTTAATGTTTTGGTCAAGTCTTGCTTTGTATTCATTTCTTTTATATTTTCCACAAATTTATCTAGTTTTCTATACATTTTTTAACCTATTTATGCACCAATTCATGCCAACAAATGAATAGGACTTGATTTGATATTTTTGGAAACTTTGAGAGGTTATCTCTTTGGTTCAGTGATGAACTTTCTTTTGTTGTTTGGTTAAGGGTTACTTCCAAATTGCATAAATCATTGCTAGGTTAAGGGTTACTTCCTTGCAATACCCTCTTGAGTCAAGGGTTACTTCTCAAGAGTTTAGGGTATATCAGGAGTCTTCCGCAGCTTCTGACTCTCCCAACGATCCATCTTCAGTTCTTAGTGTGCTCCTTGCATCCTCAGTCCATATCCAACACCTAGCCGGAGTGATTTCCTAGGGAGGATCCTATCAGGAGAACCATCAGCTCGGCCTCTTCGCTCGCGACCGAATGCACGAGATGACCAGCTCGGCCAGACAGCTCGGCCTCATAGCATGGTCGTCAGCTCGGCCAGTTGTCTCTCCCACGTTCCTTATCCCGAAAACTTTCCGAAGACATAGTATGAACAGTATTTCGGAAAAACTTTCAACAAAAAACTTGACTTGAACAGTTTTACGGGAAAACATTTTATAAAACTTTCCGATAACTTAGCGTGAACAGTATTTCGGAAAAACTTTCAACGAAAAACTTAACTTGAACAGTTTTTCGGGAAAATATTTTCTAAAACTTTTCAAAAACTTAGCATGACCAGTATTTCGGAAAAAATTCTACGAAAAACTTAACTTGAACAGTTTTTCGGGAAAACATTTTCTAAAACTTTCCAAAAACTTAACATGAACGGTATTTCGGAAAAAACTTTCTACGAAAAACTTAACTTGGAAAAACATTTTCTAAAACTTTCCGAAAACTTAGCGTGAACAGTATTTCGGAAAAATTTTCTATGAAAAACTTAACCTAAACAGTTTTTCGAGGGAAACCTTTTCTATACGTGTTGCACACTTTTCCTCTATTGCGTTTTTTTCCATCGTGTTTTTCGTAATAAAAGTTTTTTAACGAGGCAACACCGAAAGCGTATCTTCAACTATTAATCTCAAGGATTTGCAAGACATTCTGAAACGCAACAGTCTACAAAACAAAAAGGTCTTGACCAGCTCTTTTTGTCTTGACCAGCTCGGCCAAGAACCTTCATCAAGATTCCTTGTCTTCGCATCATTTGCCTTCTTATCGGTTTATTCACTCGGCTCGGGAATATCCTCTGCATGCTCGAAAGTCAGCTCGCAATCCCGGTACGGAAGGTCGCATGCCAAATAATTCACGAAAGCTGGGGACCAAAACATCTTAGCTCCTTAATCATGTTATCATATTTCCGGACTACCTCGACAATTTCATACCTGAAATTGACAGCTGGGGGGCTAAATGTTGGGGTCAAAACCCACATTTCCGGAATTAACGGCTAAAATGTTAAATATTGGAAAAATTTCCATATTTGAATATTTTCGGAAAAGAACGATATTCGGAAAAATAGTTGGACTAAAACTATTTTATCGATAATTTTACTAAATTTTTTATAAAAACCCGTTTTCGTATGTTTTTCCGATAAATCATGATAAAAAAATTACTTGAAATTCTGTAACCGACACGTGTCATCTAAGTTTCTTTAAAAAATTAATTTGTATATTTTCCTCTTTCTTCTTTCCACTTTCTCAACATCGTCATAAATATTTCTGTTTTTCAATATCATGTGATGATCTTGTGAAACTATACAAATAACCATAACTCTTTTTTTTCTTACAATATATTCATAGAAAAAAAGAAATAAAAATTACTATTTGTGATTTTTAATTTAAATATTAATACTCATAAACATTTTTAAATATTATTATTTTATATTATAAAACATTTATACTATAAAATGCATTATTTTGTTTAACCACAATACACAAATAATGCACATTATTTTTAAAGGAAGAAAAACTGATTTATATGTAGACTTAAAGCCCCTAGGCTTTGCTGCGACCGTATTTGAAATCAAGGGGAGATGCAATGCAGTGGATTATCATGCAGGCATTGACAAAGATTTTTATGGTTCTGTGACAAGAATGTCGTTGATCATAAAATCAGAATTGTTGGTTACCAGAACTGAGTGGTCGGTGAGAAGATAAGTAGTCGTGATTGCCTTGCCTTGGAGACAAGATCTTCAAAGTCAAGCCTCTCCGAGACAATGTGGTGTGCAGCCATTTTCTTTCTGTCTTTGCCACTGTACAACGAGTTGGCCTACGAGTCTGGAATGAAGAGGGTAGAGCAGAAAACACCATCTTGGATTCGGTCCTTTGTTCCTATGAAAACAGGTGACCATTCTTCAGAATGAGCGTCAGCCAATGCATTAACAACCTCGCGTGTAACACCCCTGAACCGCTCTATGTCTATGTTGACTTGCCGGCAGTGAAACAATCAAACAAGATCATGCAGGACCAACTACAAAACCCGAACCAGTACGAAAATGATAGATATTATGGCTGTCTTATTGCGTGTATTTGATCTTCTTTCCTTCATAAACACCCTGCACTTGAACATCACACAGAAAGTCAAGCCGGAACTTCATTAACGGAGACCCTTCTATAAACGATTACATCCCAGTGGGTTCCATATCATAGGCTGCAACCCCATCTCTCCGAGTTTTCCAACCCATACAGTCCATCACTGGAGTTAAGGATCAGAAGGAAAGATAAATCCGCCCTCACTACCCTGACTCAAACCCAAAAACTAAATGCAAATGCACTGAACCTCAACTAACTTAATTAACATAATCTCAACAATAACCAAACATAAAATCTATCAAGAAAATCTGAGAAGCATAAACGTAAATAACATACTAAACACACATCACAAAATCCATCATGCAATCCCTAACAAGAAATCAAACATCACCATAACTCACACTGGTATCGTCTGAAGGATTTCCTAAACTTGGGTTTACCATAGGACCTAAGCTCCTTGGACAACTTTCTCACACTCTCAATACCCAAAAGACACTTGAATACCTATCTAGCTCGCTCACTGAAGCTCTCATGACCGAACTAGAACTAAAACGGACTCACTTAAGGCTTTTATCGGGTTTTTCACTAACTTCCTAACCGGATGGGAAATGGCTGGGAAAACTGGACTGGGGGTATTTATAGAAGTCTGGGGATAGCGTGGGTGGCATCCTAATCCAGTGGAAGCAAAGCATACACTTTAATGATCATGTTCATCCTTCTCACCTTCCGGCGAATCAGAGCGCAACACTTCTTTAATGGATAAGCTGATGTTCATGGTCTTTAATGGATTTTAGGCATGTTTTCTTGATCTTTTTTATCATTTGGCATTGTATTTAGGACTTTTTAGGTTTTATTTGCATTCATCAGAAATTTGGCAGGTCTTGGAGCAGCGTTTGATGGATTTTGGAGTGTTTGGAGCATGTGAGTGGTGATGATATGTAGGATCCAGAAGATACGCCTCAAAGATTGATTCAAATGAAGGTCTTAACCATTTCCTATGAACTTGACATCTTCATGAAAGTCATAGGAAATTGAGTTAGCTTTCCAATGGAGGTGATTTCAAGCCATTTGTTTATTTTCCTCTTTCTTCTTTACTCTTTCTCAATATCATCATAACTATTTCTGTTTTTCAATATCATGTAATGATCTTGTGAAACTATATAAATAATTGTAACTTTTTTTTCTTACAACATATTCATAGAAAAGAAGAAATAAAAATTATTATTTGTTATTTTTAACTTAAATATTAATACTCATAAACATTTTTAAATATTTATATTATAAAAATTTATACTATAAAACGCATTATTTTGTTTAACCACAATACACAAATAATGCATATTATTTTGAAAGGAAAAAAAACTGAGTTATATGTAGAGTTGCAGCCCCTAGGCTTTGCTGCGACCGTATTTGAAATCAAGGGGAGATGCAATGCAGTGTATTATCATGTAGGCATTGACAATGTTATGTATGGTTCTGTGACGAGAATGACATTGATCATAAAATCAGAAGTAGAATTGTTGGTTACCAGACTTTAGTGGTCGGTGAGAAGATAAGTAGTCGTGATTGACTTGCCTAGGAGACAAGATCTTCAAATCAAGCCTCTCCTAGACAATGTGGTATTCAGCCATTTTCTTTCTGTCTTCGCCACCGTGAGACGAGTTGGCCTAGGAGTCTGGAATGAGGAGGTTAGAGCAGAAAACACCATCTCGGATTCGGTCGTTTGTTCCTATGAAAACATGTGACCATTCTTCAAAATGAGCATCAGCCAATGCATTAACGACCTTGTGTGTAACACCCCCGAACCGGTCTAGGTCTAAGTTAGCTTGCCGGCAGTTCAACAATCAAATAAGATCATGCACAACCAACCACAAATTCCGAACCAGTACGAGAATGCCACAATGACAGATATTATGGCTGTCCTATTGCGTGTATTTGATCTTTCTTCCTTCATGAACACCCTGCACTTGAACATCACACATAAATTCAAGCCGGAGCTTCATTAACCGAGACCCTTCTATAAACGGTTACATCTCGGTGTGTTCTGTATCATACGGCAGTCCCAACCGTCACGTCGGGCAGTACTTGACCATAGGCTGCAACCCCATCTCTCCGAGTCTTCTAACCCATATAGTCCATCGCTGGAGTTAGGGATCAGAAGGAAAGCTAAAACTGCCCTAACTACCCCGACTCAAACCCCAAAACTAAGTGCAAATGCACTGAACCTCAACTAACTTGACATAATCTCAACAATAACCAAACATGAAATCTATCATGCAAGTCTGAGAAAGCATAAACGTAAATAACATATCTAAACACGCATCACAAAATCTGTCATGCAATCCCTAACAAGCAATCAAACATCACCACAACTCACAGTGCTATCGGCTGAAGGATTCCCTAAACTTAAGTTTATCAAAGGACCTAAGCTCCTTGGACGACTTCTTCACACTCTCACTGCCCAAAGGACAATTGAATACCTATCTAGATCACTAAAACTCTCATGGCCTAACTAGAACTAAAACAAACTCACTTAAGGATTTTATCGGCTTTTTCACTAACTTCCTAACCGGATGGTAAATGGCTGGGAAAACTGTACTGGGGGTATTTATAGAAGTCTGGGGATAGAGTGGGTGGCATCCTAATCCAGTGGAAGCAAAGCACACACTTTAATGATCATGTTCATCCTTATCACCTTCTGGCAAATCAGAGCGCAACACTTCTTTAATGGATAAGCTGATGTTCATGGTTTTAATGGATTTTAAGCATGTTTTCTTGATCTTTTTTATCATTTGGCATTGTATTTAGGACTTTTTAGGTTTCATTTGCATTCATCATGCATTTGGCAGGTCTTGGAGCAGCTTTTGATGGATTTTGGAGTGTTTGGAGCATGTGAGTGGTGATGATATGCAGGATCCATATAATACGTCTCAAATATTGATTTAGATGAAGATTTTAACCATTTCCTATGAACTTCACATATTCATGAAAGTCATAGGAAATTGAATTAGCGTTCCAATGGAGGTGATGTCAAGTTATTTGGAGCTGTATTCCAGAAATTATGGTTAATTTACTGAACACATATCAACTCTGCCGCGAAGGAGAAGCCAACGGGCAAATGAAGCCCGCCAGCGGCCAAACCCAGCGGGTGAACAGTGACCACTGGCAGGACCACAGCGACCAAAACACAGATTGCATTAGCTGACCGCTGCACTTCACCAGTTAACGACCACTAGGGTGAATAATGACCATTGGGTGCCCTTTTCTACGCCAAATCTCCGCGTTGACCAGTTTTGACCACACATTTTGAGTCCATTTGGCTAAAGTTTAGGCCCAGATTTATTGGGTTAACTTAGTTTTCTTTATTTTTATTATAAATAGTCTCTTAAACTCATTCGAGAGACTAATCAAGATTTATAGACAAAATATAATCCTCTTTTAGATCTTGTTTCAATTTCAAGACAATTATCTATTTTTCTTCTTGTTTTATCTTACTAATCTTTAATTATGCTTCTTTCCACAATAGGATTAATTGTTTTCATGGAGATTAGTGAGTAATTCTCTCTTAAGCTCATAGGTTAGATAGATTAGGGTGATTGAATGATGATTTAGGCTGTTTAGGTATAGATTAGCAATGATGTTTACTCATTTGGTTGTTATTAATGCTAGATTATGGGCAAAATCTCATTCTAGATCATAGGTTTTCTCATGCTCACAAAGTGTTAGATGAAATGCTTGAATGAACCGTTTGTAGTGCTTTTATGCTAGGCCAATGAGATTTGATGTCTGATGTGATTATTGCAATTAGAGATTGTGTTTAATGCATGTTTGTATTGTAGAGACAATGAGCATTGATGTCTTTGCATGATTAGCATAGGATCATTATCATGAGAATGGATTGACTTGTTTGGAAATCTCTAGCTTAGGAATTTTATTGTTAGTTGAGTTTGAACACCTTAGATTGTCATAAGATCACTTGAACTCAATTACCTCAACCCAAGAGCTTAGCTTTTCTCATTATTTTGAATTAATCCTCTATTTTTTGTTTGTTCTCTGTTTTTTCTACTTTATTTCCTTTTGATTTGAATTTGTTTCTTGTTTAGGTTGTGAGTATTAAACAATTATTTTTATTGCATTTAGATTTAGTAATTCGTTGAATATTTAGTGAGTTGATTTGTTCTCAAGTTGGATTGACACTTCTTACTACAACAATAAGAAGAATTGAGTAAAATTCTACTATCAATTTGACATCGTTGCCATCTTGGGATAGTTAATTAGCCACTAGAGATTGATTGATTACTTGAGACTAAATAAAAAAAAACCCTTGTTTTCACATCTCTTGTAGAGATGATGAATTCACTTTTATTTATAGTTACTAACTTGTGTTCCTTAATTATCTTGTGCTTTCAAAGTACCAAACCAATAGGAAGAGAAATGGGAAGACAAGATCACTTGAAGTGTTGGAGATAGACATCCAAAGAAGCATTCTTAAAGCTCCACAACCTCCAGAATTGGTATCAACTCTTTCCCAGTCTCAAGAGAACAAGCCAACAATTGGAAGCTTTGATACTCTTCATTATCATGAGCTAAGTTTTGGAATTCATCCTCCTCCAATAGAAGCCAATGCTTATGAGATCAAGCCAAGATTGATAAAGCTGATTTATTACTCTAAGTTCTTGGGGATGGGAATGGAGAACCCTTATGATCATTTGGATTACTTTGAGAGGTTGTGCAACACATTTAGGATTGGAGGTGTTCTAGATGATAGTATCAAGCTCCTTTTGTTTCTATTTCACTTGGAGATAAGGCACACAAATGGGAGAGAGCTCTACCATCTCATTTGGTCAAATTTTGGGCTGATTGCAAGAGAAATTTCCTTATAAAGTTCTATTCCATACAAAAAACAGTCTAAGTGAAGAGACACATCTTGAGCTTCAAACAAGACATCCATAAAATCTTTCATGAGGCATGGGAGAGACTCAAAAGATACAGTCAAGATTTTCCACATCATGGGTTCAAGAAAGAAGTTATCCTTAGCATTTTCTATTGGGGAGTTGATCAAAGGCACAAATGGACATTGGATGCAGCTATCAAAGGCTGTTTTAGAAACATCACCATAGAACAAGGAGAGCTACTTGTTGAGAACTTGGCTAAGAGTGATGAAAGATACAATGAATGGTATGACACAAAACCTCTAAAAGGATCATGTGAAGACTCCAAATGGAAAGACTTGCAAGTTCTGTTAGAGAGCATGGAAAAGCTCCAAAGTGTGCAACAAAGAGGAGTTAATTTGGTTCATGAGAAACACCAACTAGGAGCCAATTTTGTGGCCAATACTGGCAAGGAATTTTGTGCTTCCATCCAGTGTGTTCATCAAGAAAAGAGTGCTTATGAGGATATTAAAGGAGATGCATTTACTCTCAATGAAAAATGCATAAGCTCATTCTTCTTTCCATCTTTTGAGATTAAGGAGGAGATGAGTAGTTGTGAGAACAAGGATTTAGCTTCACCCCTAAAAGCTCTTAAGAAGAAGCAAGAGTTTCATGAAGAGAATGCTTTGGGTTATTAATGAAGCTTTAGCATTGGATGGAGTTTATTTGGAAACTCTTTTCGCTCCAACATTGGCATATGAGAAATAAAACAAGACGAGAGGACAAAGAAATCAAAGTCTCCAAAGCTTAAAGACTGTAATGAAGAGGTGTTACATGGAGAGCACTTGCAAGTCCAGTTTGATTAGCAAATGTGAAGTGCTCAAAAGAAGAGGTTTGGTGGAATTACAAAAACTACTCTTGTGAATGAAAAGAATTTTAAAGAATCATATTCTCCCTCCCTTAATCCATCCTCCAACACCCTGAGCTTACTTCCACAGAGGATCAAAGATGGTTGCATTAAATACAAGGTGAAGAGCAAAGGAAAGAGCAACTCATTCTCCAGTGCCAAGATCAGCGTCAGTCCTGAGGATCAAGGAGATCCAGCTAAGTTCAAGAGATTCTAAGAAAATTCCTGACCATCTCACTTTTAAGGCAGGACTGCTCCTAACCCTCACTAGCAAAAAGAGGAAAAGTCAAGCTCAGTGATTATAAACAAGCTCACTTGGGAGGAAGTTCTATGGTTATCCCTTGTACATATCTCTTGGTTGATGATGGAATGAAAGCAAGTAGCTGGTCAACAACAAGTTTGGAGGAGTCTTCAAGCCTCATTCATCTCTCCACATTCCTCTCGAGCTCAGCCAATTAAGGTAACACTCCAAGCCTGCTTTGCATTGTCTTTCATTTTATTTTAGATCTTCTCTCTTACACAAGGGACTGTATGAAGTAAGTTTGGGGGAGAGGCCTAGTATTTGACATGGTGTTCTCTTTTGTTTGAGTTTCTTGAGTCTCATTTTCATTGTATATAATTCTGATTTAATAAAAACCAAAAAAAATGAGAAAATTTCAAAAATTTCAAAAACAAAATGCATGTAGTTCATATCATTTAAGATTGAGTCTAGCTATCATTTCATTTAGGACTGCATTTGCATTCATATGCATGGGGTGCTAAGAAGAGTTTTCCATGTAGGATGTGGTCACATTAAATCATTTTGATGTTTTAGTTAATGGTTATCTAATGTTTGAACTGTCAATGAGACAGGAATGGTGAACCATGCTTGGAATTAATAGATTTGATGCTCTTGTTAGACTGAAACTTGCATGGATTGTCATTTCACCCTATTAAGTGAGAACTTTAATTGAACATTTAATTATCATACTCTTGCATAATGAAAGAAGTTCATGGATACCATTATACATACAATATAACCTCTTTAAATTAATACTCTATTAATTAATATACACTAAAAACCTCTATAAAATAATATAATTTAATAGTTCCAAATTGATTTTTTGATTCACTTAATATATCGATAAATTAATAATCTCTCTAAATTAATAAAAGATTAAAATTTTGGTGTAGTCCCAACATTATTAATTTATAGAGGTTTCACTGTACTTAGACTTTTTTCTCCCTTTTTATCACTCTCTTGCTAGTCCAAGTAGATATCCCCACCTTTAGCCAATCCTTCCTTCAAGCCAATACTATTCTTGTGTGATTGTGAGGCCTCTTCTGTCTTGATTGAAATTAGCATAAAGTGTTAGGATTTGGGATGACAAGATTATGTTTTCATGTAAATCCAACTCTCTCATCATTGAGCTTGGCTTAGGTTTAGGTTAATCATGATTGGGACTGTAAGTTTTGTGCTTAATTGTAAGACTTCAAGAGGTCTAAAGGAGATGAAAAGACTTGGGAAATAGTTAATTTGGCTAGCTTATGTTCTATAAAAGTAAAAAGAAGCTCTAAGTGTGGATATATGTTGGGAAGTCTCTTTAAAAAAAAGTGAATAAGTGAAAAGAGGCCAAACAAAAAGTTAAAAAAGTGAAGTGAAAAGTGAAAAGAGAGAGACTTTCCCAAGTTGTAAAAGAGCTAAGTGTTTATGGTGAAAAGAAGGAAGTTAAGCCAATCATCTAAAAGGGTAGCTTAGAAGAACTTGGGCTATGATTTAGTTGAAATTGGTAATCACATTTGGGGCATAAGGATAGATGAAAGTCTAGTCTTGTATGCATCAGTTGTCATTTACCTTTAACATTATGCCAAAGTTCAATCCATTTTTGAGTGATCCTCTGTTTTGAAAAAAGTCATTGCATTTGAGGCCATTCTCACCTCAAGACCTTATCCCAAATCAAATGAATCAATTCATGTTTGCATTAGTGTGATCCATGTTAGAAAGCTAAATGAATGTTAAAGGGTGGAAAGCATGAAGTGTTTGTATAGGTTGAGCAATGAGCTGATCTTCTCATTTTGATGAGCATGGCTAGTCTTTTTTGGAGAAGGTTATATTTGCATGCATTTTAGAATTCACTAACTAGAACACCAATTTGATTCCTTTTGATTGCATCTATGGATCTAAGGCCCCACCTTCAAATCTTTCCTTTCTTTCTTTTTTTGACTTTCATTGTGGATAAGTAAAGGATAAGTTTGGGGGAATGGAATGGACCCAACAACAAACATAGTATAAAAACCGATAGTCATGGAGAGAGATAAGGATCTAGGCTTACTCCTCCTCCACGGTCTTCTCGGCAGCTACCTTACTAGGAATTTCCGCGTCTGTGCTGGCCCTCAACCCCTCGACACCGGTCTCTTTGGCCGAGCTGTCAAGAGAAACATCCTGACAAAAGAGAAGCCGAAGCCGATGAGCTAAAGGAAGAAGCGAGGCACCCACGAAACTCAGCTATCACGCAATCTACGGATCCCTTGAAGCTAGCGAAGTCCTCCTTCATCTTCGCCACCTTCCCACGTTCCTCAGTGATCTCCTCAGGGTTGTTCCTGTCAAAAACAGCAAGAACATGGGAGTTACAAACTTCAACCGCGTGGCAGGCCTCAGAATCACGGTTCGTAACTAGCGTATCAATCAAGGAGAAAACAAAACGTTTACCCGAATAGATCAATGAGTGTAGTCAGCATACACCCAGAGCAAACAGGGTTGCGTTGACATACGAGTCAACCAACGGCTCTCTGATCTTCGAGACAAGGTCCACACACTGCCCATGGCTGTGAGACATGTTCCTCGACTCATCAATCTTTACAGTGTGAATCTTGCCCCTTGACTCGAGAATCGAGAAGCAGGACCCTTCATCTTCTTCCAACAATGTTTGGACTGAGCGTTGTCCCTCTTTGGAGGGGGTGCGCTTCTCTTCCTCCTGCGGGAGTTCAGGTCACTCGAGGCAGCAGAATGTCCCGCGACGATCTCTCTGCAGACAGGAGGAGGAGGTAGAAGTATGGCCTTGCCATTACTAGACTCCGAGGCTTCCTCGTTAACCATTGATTCGACATCAGAGACAGTCATGATGTCAACTTCTTCCTCGTCGGGAAGATTCACCAGCGGCTCGGGACCAAAGGAGGTTCTCTCGGTGTCATCAGCATCGAGCTCATTCAGTGACGTGATCATTGGCTCTTCCACATGGGGAGAAATACTCGAAGAGGCAGCAGGAGGAAGGAGATACTTCCTTGCGTTGGCCAACAACCTTTCACGAAAGTTCATCTTGGTTAAGAGGAAAACAAAGATTTATAGAGAGAGAAAGTAGAGAGTTCTTTTTCAAAATTTAGAAATAAGAAGTTAATGAGGATTGAGAAGGAGGAAGAATGCTTATTTATAGAAAAATGATGTAGGCCTGACCAAAAAGAGTGGATCCCATAAACGGAAATTGTATTTACATAAATAAATAAGTATATAATTTTTCGGAAAACACGTAAAATTTTTGCCCGAAAATGTTATAAATCGAAAAAGGAAAGAATATGCAGTCGGAGCAACACCGCAATGCTTCCCGACAAAAATAATATTTTGTGTATAATCCTGCATAATCATCGAATGTTTCTTTGTTGGAAAAACCAATGCAAATCTCATATTGACTATCAGTTCTGGTACGTAGACCAGGCCGAGTCGGATTCACAATGGTGCTGCTGATGGAGCGGGTCGGCGTCCTTTTCTTCTCTCTTCCTCGGTCATTGTCGTCCACATGGACCGGCTCGACATCAGTCCATTCTTCCTCTCTCTCGATAGTCGCCTATCTGGACGCATGGGGAGTGGCCAGCTCAGCATCAGCACTTCTTTTCCCCCTCG
>KE156160.1:41526-52936 GCA_000411075.1 Sisymbrium irio | reverse complement strand
TATAAATCCTTTTTTTGCACGTCTATCCCTCCTCCTCCCTAACCGAGCCGGACGTTGAAGGTCGGAGAAAGCGGCCGGTTCTTGTCTCGTCCTTCTCCGCTGAGCCGGAGGAGAGAAGCCGGCTCGGTATCTTCTCTTGCCCAAGGGGTTGGCTGAGCCGAACGGTGGGAGTCGGGAGCAACGGCCAGCTCGGCATCAACTGACAACTGCTGTCCCAAAATCAGGCTGAGCCGGACGGCGTTTTCAATCACACATGACCGGCTCGGCACATCTAGATGTTTTGCTGAGCCGGACAGTCATTTCATCTTTTCCTGAAGTTATTCCGAGTTTTTGTCAATGTTTCCACAAATTTCTCGATGTTTCGTGAAACTTCGCGTTGTTTTTCGAAAAACATCGTAACGTTTTTATTTATCGAAACGGGTAAAATGTTAGCTTAAATCGAACCGAAAAATCAAAACGAAGAAATCGTTAAACCAAGAAATCAATGCCGAACCGAACAGAAGTTTCTCGAAAATTCTCGAAGATTCTTTGAAGTCGGTGGAAAGAGCGAAGACATAGGCTCCCACATGGCTAATTTATGCTTAAAAGTTATCCATATAAATAGTTATTGATGTAAAGCTTTGAAAGAGATATCATAATTCTCATACTTTTCGCACTAAGAAACTTTTAAGTAATTTACGACTTTTTTTTATTTTTCATGTTTTTTTCCTTGTACAAAAAGTTTTATCGATAACAAAATATATCTCTTCAATATTGGTTTTATCTTTTTATTTTAGTTTTTCATTCCACAATTTTTGGAACTTAATTATCAAATTACTTTCCGAAAATACATTGTATGAATTCTCGTTTCCACAATAATTTTTTTTTTGCTAATTGTTGATTGAAATTATTAAAAACAAGAAAGGAGAAAAAAAAAAAAAAAGGAAGATTGAAGGATTATTTTCCCACGAGTAGGACCTATGACATATATTTTTGTATTACTTCTTATATACTTTTTCTTAACACTAGTACTTATATACATTTTATCTATATTGGTGTATATATTTTGCTTTCGTGGTTTTGACCGTTTTGTTCAACGTCATCTTAAAAAAAGGACGATGCAGATTCAAACGCATCTTTAATCGAACGATTCACATTCTTCCGAATATTTCTTTAACAGATTGAAAATAAATATTGTTCTATGTGGACAATGTAGCTCTTCAGCTTCATTTCCAGATAACAGTGTCAGAGCCAAAGACAGAGAAAATGTCTGTCGTTTTACGCAGTGGAATCACCGGAGGGTTTCTTCTCCGTAGTCGAGACTCTTCATCCGTCATCACAAGACGACGAATCTCATCCGTTGGAGCATCAACAAGACGAAGCGTCAATCCAACAGCAACCGTTGAACAACGTTCAACATGGCTACCTGGCCTCGAACCACCTCCTTACCTCGACGGAAAGTGAGTTTTGTTTCTTTCTTTTTCTTTTTCTTTACACACAAAAAGCCTTTTGGTTCCAAAAAACCAAATACTTTTTTGTTTCTTGTATGAAAAGATTAGCTGGAGATTACGGGTTTGACCCGCTGGGGTTAGGTGAAGACCCAAAAAGCTTGAAATGGTATGTTCAAGCAGAGCTTGTCCACTCTCGTTTCGCCATGCTTGGTGTTGCCGGCATACTTTTCACCGACGTAATCTTCAATCATTTCCTCAGTTTTATTTAAACGTTGAAATCTCACCAGAGAAAATGGCTAACCTAGAACTTTGCTTTGGTTTCATATAGCTACTTCGTACCACAGGGATTAGTAACTTACCGGTTTGGTATGAAGCTGGAGCAATGAAGTTTGATTTTGCCAGCACAAAAACTCTTATAGTTGTACAGTTTCTACTTATGGGGTAATAAATAAACTCATCATCTCTGTATCTCTAGTCTCCATATTGTTTACAACCAATGAATGCTCCATCTTTTGTTTCACAGGTTTGCTGAGACCAAAAGGTATATGGATTACGTCTCTCCAGGATCTCAAGCTGCAGAAGGAACTTTCTTCGGACTTGAACCAGCACTCGAAGGGCTTGAGCCCGGGTAATTTCTCTTGCATAATTCAAGTTTTGTTTAGTTTGTGTGTGGAATGAGAAATAAATTTTTTTTTTGGCTTAGATATCCTGGAGGACCACTCTTGAATCCACTAGGACTAGCTAAGGACATCGAGAATGCTCATGACTGGAAGCTTAAGGAGATCAAGAATGGTAATAGATTTCCTCTAACCAATTTTTTTCATTTTGGTTTGCTTCATACTTATAAAAACTATGTGTGACATTTTAATAGGTCGTTTAGCGATGATGGCGATGCTAGGGTTCTTTGTTCAAGCCTCTGTGACTCACACTGGTCCTATAGATAACCTTGTTGAGCATCTCTCTAATCCATGGCATAAGACCATCATTCAAACCCTTTTCACTTCCTCTTCTTAGGTACATTTCATATACTTCTCGGCAAGTGTATTATAATTACCTTTATTTTATTTAAGAGTACAACAAATCTAACCAACAAGTTTCTTAATACCTTTTCTTTCAGATTGTATGAAATTCAAAATTCAAATCTTTCTCATTTCCATAATGAAATACAAACTGAATATGTCGAAAAAGGATGATAAAACCTACCTGTAAGAAACTGGAGTTTGGTTCACTTGTTCGGTTTCTTTCTTGACAAGAACATGAAGACTTTTGGCAGCAAAGAAAACCTCTTCTTTTTCTTCTTTGTTTCAGGTGTCACATTACTACTATCTCCAATATTACTGCTCCCTTGTTCACCAAATGCAAATGATCTTGCTGAATGTAAAGCCGATTTCGACTTACCTAAGTCATGAGTTTCCTTTTTCCCACCCTCTGGACCAGACTTGGGGCTCCTTTTCCCATTCTCTGAACTCCATTTTCGCAACTCGTGATCCATGCCGACCTTCCCATCTCTAGCTTTCTCTACTCTCCCCATTGCTTCTTTTAGCTTTACCCTTTGCAAAGTTGTTTCTCTATTCACTTCCTCTAGCTTTTCCAAGACTCTTGATTCCTCTTCTTTAGCCACCTCAATCTGAGAGACGATCTCTGCTAGTTTTCTATTGGCTGCTTCCTCTACCTCATGTGCTTGCTTGCTCAGCTCATAATATTCCTCCACAGATATAATTATGCTTCTTGGTGAACTACTAATGTCTTCAATCTTATTAGCACATTCAGTCTCTTGCAATGCTTTTATTGCAGCTAAGGCCAACTTCTCAGAAGCTTTTGCAGCTTCCATTTCCCTTTTTGCCCCAATCAACTGTTTTTCTATTGCTGAGACTCCTGTTTTCGCTTCATCTGACTCTTCCTTCGCCTTCCTCAGCTCTTCTCGAACAGCTAAGGCAATTGACTTTGCCTCCTCTGCTTCCTTGTTAGCTTCTTCTAACTTCTTGGCTATATCTGTGCATATCTCCTCTCTTGCTTCTTCGCTGTTTCTCTGAATTGAAAGAGCTTCTCTATGTTTTGTTTCTGAGAGATCTTTCTTCTCTCTTTCAAGTTCAGACTGTAATGATCCAACGATTATCTTCAACGTTTTCACCTCTGAAATTGCTTTCCCAATATTGGATTTAACTTCTTCAAGTTCTTTCCTTGCGGAATCAACCGCTGCTTGTATCTCACTGCTGCTTCTCTTTCCCATCACCATGTTGTTATCGTTTGAATCTTTGTAAGCAGCTATTTCTGCCTTCAAATCTTGCTGAAGTACAAGAGCAGTCTCTAGTTTGATTTTCACATCATCTGCCGCATGAATATCTTGTCTAAGCCTCTCAATCTCTTCTTCCACCATTTTGAGTTCCTTCTCCCGGTTATAAACGTCCTGGTCCCGAGCCATGGCTGCATCGAACTTCTTCTCTTCAGCTTCAAGATGAGCTGCGTGCGCTGACTCAAGTAATTCCTTAGTGGCAATCACCTCTATTGTTAAACCAGTCATCTGTTTCTCTACATCTTTAGCTTCAATAACAGAGTCCTCTGCTTTCTTCGCAGCCAATTCTTTTTCTTTCAGCAGAGATTCATACTCATTAGTGACCATTTCTATCTCTTCCCTTACGTTTCGTAGCTCAGAAACCGCTGTTACATGCCTCGCTTTAGCCACCTCGAGCTGCGTTTTGGCTACAACACTCGACTCATTAGCTATCCCTTGCTCCATTTCCTCCACCCTCAGCTTCGCAAGATCAGAATCTTGCTTAGCTTGTTTCTCCTCTTTCTCAGCCTTTTCTAGCTCGAGTTTCAGCTCTTCAACTACACTTCTTGTCCTCTCAAGCTCCATCACCACCTGCTGTTTCGCCTCTTCCGCTACAACCGCCTGTTTCTTATACTCAGGCATATCCTCTTGTATCTTCTCAAGCTCTTGATCCACCGTCTTACGTCTCTGTAGACAATCATTAAATCCAAGACGTAAGTATAAATGTATAATGAACCAATAGAACCAAGAGAGACTGTTTCTTGTTTATTGTTCAAAAGCATTTTCTTACCTCTATTGTCTGGATTTTATGTGCTTTCCAATCTGTGATCCCACCGAACTTGGAAACTGCTTCCTTAACGGATTCAAACGGTGCAGCTGTATCAATCAAAACAGGACTCGTGGGTGACCCGAAACGTGGGGATCCAGATGCTCTCGGATGCACAAAAGCTCTTGGTGAACCAGGAACTCTAAGACGTGAGGGACTAAGATCTTGGCTTCCTCTAGGTGAGTCAGGCAAACTAATCCTTGCATCTTCAATGCAGTCGATTCGAGAGTCTAGAGAAAACGAGTCTTGATGGTTTAGCATGATTCTTGGTGCAATGTAAACCTTTGGAGACTCTTCTTGAACACCAAAATGTGGATATTCTCCTTCTTCTTCATGTTCTTGAGTTGCATTCACAGATTCAAGAAATGGATTATGTTCTGGTAAGAGATTTGGTGTCTCTCCACCATCTTCCAAGTTTATGAGATCAAGAATGGATGAATCGAATTCGATACTATTGAATGGTGTTAAATCGTCATTGAGATCAGGAAGTAAAGAAAAGTCATTGGAAACTTTATCATCATCCACCATTGTCACGCAACTGTAAATGAATTGCCAAGATTTCATAATCACAAAAGATGAATTCAAGATATTTAGACATAAATTCTTAGGTTTCTTATGGATCAGATCATTGGATTCGAATAAGATGATATAAACAAAAGAACAAATGTCGTTGTACCTTCATAAAAGATGCAACAACAAAATGGGAGACGAATCTTCTCGGGGAGAAAGGGAGGATATATTAACTTTTGAAGAGAGATTAATGAAGCATAATCTTTAGATTCTGGAGAAGATCATATCATCACACCAACGTACGATTTTCAGATAACGAAAACTGAAAATGAGAAAATAGTTTTAGGAAAAGAGATAGAGGAAACAAAAGAAAAAACCATTAAGGCGTGGAGGGCACGCCTCTCGTTCTCATCTGGTTTTTGATTTATTATTAGTTTCTTAACATTTTTCCTTTTATTTTAGTTTTCAGTTACTGTCAAAATTTCTACGTATTGTAAATCCAAAATATGTTCTTATCCAGAGCAATATTGAGAACTCTAATCGGAGTTGATATATGAAAATGTGTTGAAATTTTTTTGGTCAACAAAATGAATTGAAGTTGTGAGTTAATATGGTTGAATTGGTACTTTTTACCATCTTTTCAGTCAAACTTAAAAGACTTAATCTAAATACCAATTACCAATAGGTTCAAAATTAACTAAAGATTTAGAGGAGTTTATTGGATCATGCATGAATTTGGAATAATTTTTGGATTTTTCTAAATCTCCTCTTATTGGATCTGATATTTATAAATATTATTCTAAATCTAAGCTTATTTTATTTAGTATTTATAAATCCTTTTTTTAATCTAAGCTTATTGAATGTAATATTTATGAATAGTATTCTAAATCTCCTCTTATTGAAAAATAAGAATTTGGATAAAGTTAAATTCATCATTTTGATTATAAAAAATTGAGAAATGATTTTTAGTTAATATTAGTAGATGGAAAATACCACCTATGAGATGGTATATGAAAAGTTGAAATATTTTGTTAGATATGAACATTTATCTCAGAAAAAAAAAAACAATCTAAAACATCAAAAAATATACTTTAACTTTTGGTTGAACCCAAAAATATAAACTAGGACGAACCCAAAAAAACGATAATTAACTTTTAGTTGACTATTATTGTTTGTTTTGTTTTCTCTTCTCTTTCGAAAAAGCTGATCGATTTTAATTTTATATGCATGTGATGACGGTATGGCCAAGATTAGAAGAGGTTTGAGTGTGAACTATTTGTGCTTCAATTGCAGGTATTACCTACCTTAACTGGGAGATACTTTCTCCTTTTGCCCACATATAAAGAGTCTTAGGAAATTTTGCCGACGATGATTGATGAATTTTGTGTTTGCAATTATTAGAGTGTTAAATTTGAATTAATTTTAGATTTTTAACTAAAAATTAATTAGTTATTAGTAGATTGGTTCTAACAATGTTATATGTTAATGTTGTTTTATTTTAACCTTCAATGTGAGATTTGGATTGTATTACAACAATCTTCCCTTCAAATTAAGAACTACATAATCCTTTTTGGACATTTATCTTTTGGGCCTCCATGTTTGATGTTGTGTTTTAATATGCCTTCTCGAGATGATTACTCTATCTCAAAATCACTACTTGAACTGATAATAAACCTTTTCTCAGGCCCCCATTACTCGGATTAATTAGAGGCCAGCATATCCATATCCATTTTTCGATGTCCACCAGAACTTGAACCTTAGATTTTGATAACATGTTAAATTTAGACTAATCATTGATTTACAACTAAAAATCAATTGGTAATTACTAAATTAGTCATAACCTTTTTATATATTAATGTTGGTTTTTTCTAATTTCCGATATAGAACTTGAATTGTATTTTAACATGGAGACGACATATTATAAAGGCGAGGATGAAGACTTTCTTCTATATTTTAATTATATGATCTATTTTGCTATGAGCTCAGTTGAACTACAGAAGTTTTCCATAGATGCAATCTTTGAAAATGGTGAACCAGTCTTCAATCGAGCCTTGAAGGTCTCTATGGAGTTTTCCGACGAAGGTGATTCTCGTTGGAAATGCTAATGGTGCAAATAGTCGGTTTCAGTATGTTAGTTCAGAGCATTGACTCCAATATGTACCCCAAATTCACTATAGTGAATGTCTTATGTTTTCTCCAAGTGTTTGAGCTTCCATATAGTTTTGATCTTCAAGTAAGGTCTTCTCGACAACGATATCAAATGAGTTATCTTGAGGCATAGGTTTGGCTTCTAAGTATTTTTCTCATCCTTCGGTGGCATTGGTCTTGAAGTGGTTGTCTTCTAAGCTTCAAGGGGTTTTGATATTTTTATGGTACAATTAATATATCTTGAAAGATTGCGTTTTAAGAACCTCCTCTTTAAGTTCATAGTGCTCTATAAACATGATTAAGCTTCTGTTTACTCCTTTAGTTTTTGGTGTTTATGATTGAGATCTTGACTAACTTTTCGTAGACCTCGGTTAAATTTGGGTGTATATATCCTCATCAAATTTTCCATATAAAATATCCCATTTTAGAAGACACTTCGATTTTCATTATAAAACGATAATTCAATGTTCAAAAATTTTTATTCCTACTCCCTCTATTTCATATTGATATATTTTTAAAAATTTTAACATAGATTAAAAAAGTAATATTTCACAATTAATGAATCAATTTTTGTAAATAAAAAACTTCATAGATTTTAATTAATAGTAATCTAACAACTACAATTAAAATTCTTGAAGTTTACAATTTTTTTGGAAAAATATATAAAAATTGTAGAAAATTTATCTTTTTGAAACAAAAGAAAAATGCTAAAAATTTATTAATACGAAACAGATGGAGTATTTAATACAATATCTTGATTTAGTTGTATATTTTCAAGATTTTGTGAAATGTCATCCTAACATAATTTTTTTAAGTACTTTCTCAGTTTCTTTTTATTTGTTGTTTTGGAGATTATGTTTTGTTTCAATTTTTTTGATTTTTAAGGTTTTTGATGTAACAATTATTTAAAATGTTTAATTAAAAAATGATCGTTGGTTCTAATTTGAAAAATAAAAAAAAATTACTTTAATAATTATAATTACTTTTTTGGAAGTTGTATTTTTAATAAAATAATATTTTTCTCAATTGTATGATTTGAACTAAAATAACAAACATAATGAAACAGATGGAATATTATTTATAAAAATATTTTCTTGGTAGAATTACATTAATTTACTTATATTTATATTTAAGTGGGATCAATAAAATAGTTGCGGTTCTGATTCATTTTTTCTCTTAAATCCATATATTTGTGACGTTTAGACTAAATTTGCGTTAATTAACACGATGATATGCCCTGAATTTATGATCACTCAGCCGGACTATGATGGATAGAATCTCGCCAAGAAGCGGGAAAACAATGGAGATTTAAGTGGATTGAAAGGTCGCACATCAGATGCGGAAGTCTGCTGATATTCCCAACTCAATATCCTAGGATATGACGCACATAGACGACAAAGAGGATGATTCTGTGGATATGACGCACCAGGACAAATCGGCTTGGCCCTTGGATATGACACACCAAGACGGATCGAAAAGATCAATGGATATTATACACCATTGAAAGAAAAGTGATAATCACTCTCAATGTTCCAAAAATAATCACTCAAATCTTATTTTATTTCATTGATCAAATGACCTTTATATAATATGCAAAGATACAAAAGGTTTAGTCAAATCTTAGAAACTTGAAAACAAATAAATATTGTAGACTTGACTAAAGACAAAAGACCAAAAACCGAGACTAAATTTAATAATTGTGTTGAATAACTCTTGGCCTCCAATGACTCTTTGAACTCCAATTTTCGTCATTCTTCTTGGGTTGCAAATAAAATCATCAATTTTGGGTTTTTCTTGAACTTCTAATAGCTTCAAAATGGGCTGGATTTAATACATAACATCAATGATGCATTTTTGAATGTTCTCCATGCCCAAAACTTCATAAAATAGCCCATAATCACAATCTTTGAATATTGGAAATGCCATTTTACTTTTCATCCATTGGAATTAAGCCATGCATTTCTATATCTTCTTTATTGCTGATTTGGGGCGCATCATTCCCTTCTCTTTAAAAAAAATTTGCCCTCAAATCTGTTTAACAAATGAAATGATAGAGACATGCAAAATTGATTTTTTTTCAATTTTTTTTTCTTTTTCAGTTTTTTTCAAATTTTTTTTTCTTTTTTTCAATAATAAAGAAGATGAAAGATAGAAGATGGATGAAGAAGATGAAAAGATGAGAAAAAAATGAACAAACAAATACTGATTGAGTGGCTCTGATACCACTTGATATGCCATAAATTGATGATCACTCAGTCGGATTATGATGGATAGAATTTCGTCAAGAAGCAGTGTGCAAACAAGGGAGATTTAAGTGGATTGAAGGGTCGCACAGCAGATGCGGAAGGCTACTGATATTCCCAACTCAATATCCTAGGATATGACGCACATAGACGACAAAGAGGATGATTCCCTGGATATGACGCACCAGGACGAGTCGGCTTGATCCCTTGGATATGACACACTAAGATGGATCAAAAAGATCAATGGATAGTACACACCATTGAATGAAAGGTGAGAATCACTCTCAAGGTTCCAAAAATAATCACTCAAAGCTTATTTTATTTCATTGATCAAATTGTCTTTATATAATAGGCAAATAATACAAAAGGTTTAGTCAAATCCTAGAAACTTGAAAACAAATAAATATTGTAGACTTGATTAAAAACCAAAGATTAAATATAATATATTTGAGTTGAATAACTCTTGACCTTCAATGACTCTTTGAACTCCAATTTTCGTCATTCTTCTTGGGTTGCAAATAAAGTCATCAATTTGGACTCTTCTTGAACTTCTAATAACTTCAAAATGGGCTGGACTTAATACATAACATCAAAGATGCATTTTTGAATGTTCTCCATGTCTAGAACTTCATAAAATAGCTCATAATCACAATCTTTGAATGTTGGAGATGCCATTTTACTTTTCATCCATTGGAATTGAGCCATATATTTCTATATCTTCTTTACTGCTGATTCGGGGCGCATCACACGGTATATACATTACTAATTTTCATTTACCAAAATCAATGTATTTAACATTACAAATACCACATTCTATTTTTTTTGTCGGCCTAAAAATAGATAACTAAAATCCTTACACGAAATGGAAATTTTTTAATATGTACGTTATTTACAAAAAAAATATGAAAAATGTAGTGTTATGTATATATATTCTGCTGTATAAGCTGTTTTTACAAAGAATTATTTATATCTAGAGGTAATTTTTATCAAGCTTATTATATGTAGACATACTTTATACATGTAATGTATTTTGAGCATTGGTTGCCGAGATATAAAACCAAATTTAAGTTTTTTTTTATAGTTGGACTAGTTAGAGAGAAAACTAAATTAATCATTTTAGTTACAGTCTTGTTCAATCGTTGACCATTCAATAGTTGTATGGTTAAAAATAAATTTCTAATTTATTCATTTCTCTCTCCAACTACATTATTTTTTAATTCAATCAATTTCACTATTCTCCCTATATATTTTATTGATTATTTTTATATTTTAAATATATGTATAACCATTTATTTGTTTATAAAATAGATTCTAATTTATTTTTCTCTATAATTTGATATCCATATGTATACATGTATTTTTGATATTTTTATAATTTATAAAAACGTATGTCTTTGTGGATAAGTTTATGTGGACGGCCATTTGTGGACATAAGTTTCTAAATTTTACAAAATGAGTTAATTATGAGATTATGGCATTAACCATGTGGATGATGATAAATTTAACATTGACCTATTTTTTATGATACAGTCTTTAAAATCTTACATTTTTATATTTCTATGTTTTTTATATCCAATGGATTAACTCCTTTGTTATGTCTCCAACAATATTGTATGCCCAATAAAGCTCGACAAAAATACCAACTCTCCGTGTAAAGCTGATCAAATGGCCGCAAAAGACAACGCTCATGTGGTCGAGGTCTGATGGACAGTAAAAAAATGGTCATAACAAGTTACACAGAAATCAAAATTCACAGTACAATTAAGTTAGCAAAAACCCTTAAATTATAAATCTTATATAATAAAATAAGGTTCTCTCTAGAGAAGCTTTGAGGAGGTGACATGTGTCCTCTTAATATTTAACATTTTTTTGCTTTTTAGGTCCTCCAAAATTTAATATTTTTTAATTTTTCTCTTTGTTTTCAATTTTACACTTAATGAGTTAAATTTTTTATTAATTTCAAATTTAAAATTCATTATAA
>KE156158.1:58642-71907 GCA_000411075.1 Sisymbrium irio | reverse complement strand
TCTTCTTCCTCCGGAAGAGTCACCATCGGCTCGGGTCCAAATAAATTTCCCTCGGTGTCATCCACATCGAGATCAGTCAAAACAGTGATCATCGGCTACCCAGCATGAGAAGTACCCGACGAGGCAGCTGGAGGAGGGACTGACTTCCGAGCGTTGGCCAACCGTCTATCACGAAGCTTCATCTTCATTCGAATGAAAGCAAAAAAAATTCTAGAGAGAGAAGTTAGAGAGACGGCAGAGCTCACTTCTCAAAATCAAGAACGAGAAATTATGAGGATTGAAGAGAGAGGAAGTCCATATTTATAGAAAATTTCGTGGATCCCGCTAGGAAAAGTGGGCCCCACAAAAGGAAATTTTATTTTCGTGTATAAATAGGAACAAAATTTTCCGGAAAGCACTTGACAGTTTTTTTCCAAAAACATTCAGAAACGGAAGAAAAGAAGAAAAAAAAATGAGGAATGCGAATCAATGCAAGGAACCCTATGCTCGGCTCGGCATTTGACCCTTCTCCCCTTGCACGGTCGGCTCGGCTCTCCCCATCTTCCCTTCCCCTTGGTCATCTGCTGGCTCGGCCTCTCCCCCTCTCAATCATTCCATTCAGCTCGGCTTCCTCTTTCCTCTCTCCCTTTGGATCTATCAATCGGCTCAGCCTGTTCTGCTCGGCCCTGCCGTTGCTCGATCATCAGCTCGGCCTTGCCTTGTTCGATCGTCAGCTTGGCCTTACCTTGCTTGATCATCGGCTCGGCCTTGCTCGATCATCAGCTCGGCCCTGCTTTGTTCGATCGTCAGCTCGGCCTAACACTCCTCCCGCATCATGCCGAACTGATCAGCTCGGCCTCGCCCCGTGCACGACCATCTAGGCTTCATCCCATCATCCATCAGCTTGGCCTCGTGCTCTCCAACTCGAACATCAATCCTTCAGCTTGGCTTCCAAGCTTCTCCCATTGTTCCTCAACTTTCTCCTTCCCACGAGCAAGGAGAACAATCGGCTCGGCCTCAAGAAGTGCACAACAGATGGTCAGCTCGTCTTAATGATAGTAGGATTTTGCAATCACTAACAATTACTTAATCATAATCATGTCATTGTAAGAATTAAGAATCACTCCAATTTAAGGGAGGCTGAACACACCAATGAAACAGTTTATTGTTTAATCCAAAGGCAGTCAAATATTAAGAGTGTCACTAACAAACCTACCAAGAAACAAGAATAAGAAATGATTAAAACAGAACAAGACACTAACAAAAAAGGATTTTTAACAATTAAAGGAGAATTAGACCTATGGGACTAAACAATTGATCAAGGGTGACTAATCAATGATTGGAGGATGTTAACAACACTGAAGAACAATCCTAAAATGCAAATACACAAAGCTAATCATCACACTTCCATGCAAATGATCCATAGCTAATAAAGTACAAGCATCAATCATCATTGGCAAGTACAAGATTATCTAGCAATGAACTCAAGTCTAAAAATATACTAATGAAGTCTAACATCAGTTCTCATTGGTTAGACAACAAAAGCTCTAAAAGGATTAAGCCTAGACATTTTCACAAACACCTTCAGTGCAAGAAAAATCACAAGATCATTAACCAAAGATTTTGCTAATGATTCAAGCATTAAACAACACCCAATAGAAAGGAATAACTTAAACAAGCACTAAACATCCCCAATCATCTCTTAATCACCCCTAATCTACTTAATCCATATATCTAATAAGGAAACTACTCACTAATCATAGTGAAAACACTTAATCCCAAGGTAGAGAAGCATAATCATTAGGTTAAATGATTATACAAAGAAAAAAAAAGATAACAAGAATCAAAAGGGAAACTTTTCTTGATAAAAGAAGATAACCCAAAGGGTTTTATGTTTAGACAAAGGATAAAAGATGAGTCTCATAAATTAGGTTTAGCCTTTATATAGTAGTCTCCCAAAAAGATAAAGTAGGCCCCACACAGAAGGAAAAAACCTAAAAAGAGAAAGAGGATAAATTGTCTTGACAGCGACTTGTTCCGGCACAAGTCGTTGGGAACAAGTCGCTGGGAAGTCCGGCGGCATGTTCTTCTATGCACAAGCCCCTGGCTGGAGGCTGCACATGTCGCTGGTCCTCTCGCATGAAACCCGGCTGCTTCTTCCTCTTGCACAACCCACTGGAACATGTTGTCGGTGGGATGTTCCTTCATGCACAAGCCGCTGGTCACAGGTTGCACAAGTCGCTGGTTCTCACACATGAAATCTGGCGGCTTGTTCCTCTTGAAATAACCCGCTGGAACATGTCGCCATGGTGTGCAGCGACTTGTTTTTTTTTTGGCATAACCCGCTGGAACATCCGGTTGTGGTGATGCTTCTCTTGCTGCACCTGATTCATCCTTGATTTGACTGATTTTAGGACTCCAATTCCACTCATATGCCTTCAGAACACCCATCACCCTTCTAGCATCTGATTAGGACAAAAACACACAAATGTAACCTAGAAATGCCTATATGCTATGGAAATGCAAAAAGAAAAGAAAACAAAATGAACCTAAAACTAGCAAAAATGCACAAATCAAGGGGATTACTCAAAATAGGGCTCAACCATGGCATAATGCTAAAGGTAAGAGACAAGTGATGCATACAGAACTAGACTCTCATCTACCCTCATGCCTCAAATGTGATTACCTAACAACTAATTCCCAGCTTAACTGCTCGTAAGCTACCCTCTTAGACCCTTAAGAAGATTGGCTTCTAGCTTTTATCACTTACACTTAGCTTTTTTCTTTTCAAACTTAGGGAAGCCTCTCTCATTTCAATTCATTTCATTTTGTTTTTTAGTTTTTGATTGGCCTATTTGGGCTCTTTTCACTTATTCACTTCCTTCTCTTTTTTATAGAGAGACTTCCCAACTTTCCATACTTAGAGCTACTTAAACATTTTTAAACACTTAAGTTAGCCAAATCATCTTCTTCTCAAATCTTTTCAACTCTTTTAGACTCTTGAAATTTTACAACTTAGCTCAATTTCACAAAATCCCAATAATGACCATCCTAATCCTAAGCCAAGCTCAAAAGATGATAGAGCTGGATCTATATCAAAGTCTAATCCTTTCGTCCCTAATCCCAACACTTTATGCTAGGTTCAACAAAGACAGAAAAGGCCTCACAATCACTCAATAAATACATTTGGCTTGAAGGAAGGATTGGCTAAAGGTGGGGGAGCTACTTGGACTAACTTGAGAGTGATAGAAATGGGGGAAGATAGTTCAAGTATGTATGTGGTATCCATGAGCTTTTTCCAGACAACATAAGTGTGATAATTGGATATTCAAATTAAGGTTATCGCTTAAGTAGAGTGGATTAACAATTCAAACAAGCTTCAGTCTAACAAAGAGCCTCAAAACCATCAAATCCAAGTATGGTTCACACTTCAGTTCAGTTCAACAATTCAAGCACCAAAGAACCGCTATCTGGAGCATCAAATTGATTCATGTAACTGCATCCTTCAAGGAAATCTCATCCTAGCACCCCATGCTCATGAAAGCAATCATAAATGATAACAATTCTAGACTCAATCCTAAATGAATGAATTACATGCATTTTTCGAAATTTTTTTCATTTTTTCATTTTTTTTTTGGGGTTTTTATGAAAACTTAGCTATATACAATGCAAATGAGACTCAAAAAGAAAAACAAAAGAAAACACAATGTAAAATGCTAGACCTCTCCCCAAAACTTACTTTACACAGTCTCTTGTGTGATAGCAAGCTTGAAAGAGAAGTCTTAAAATGAAAGAAGCAAAATAAAAATAAAAGAGAATGAACTCATATATACAGAAGATGGTGAGGAAGGTACCTCAGTATGGGTGGTAATACGGGTGTGATGATTCCTCATCTGTATTGTCACCGGAGACGGAGAGTGACTCATTGCTTGACTCGATCACTAGAGCAGAGATGTGACGGCGTGAATCCCTCCGTCGCTTTGAAGCTGAAGGTATGAGTACCATCTCTCTCTCGGCGATGGTGGAAGATTGGCCGTGGAAAGAGTGCCTACGTGGCTGCCTGACCTCGCTGGGAAATTCCTCCACATGCGGCAAACTCTACTCGCCTCAAACGTTTGGTGAGATACTTCACCGCTTTCTTCAATGTCCTCACTGATCGTACCAACTTCCCGATGATTCTGTCCTGCCATTTGTTCCATCGTATGAGCTTCCGGATACGCATGTGAGCCTCGGTAGAATGAGCAGGCTGAGATGGGGCAGCATATGGCTGGAAGTCATAGCGTGCGCAACCATAGAGTGGGCCCGGTGGTCTTTCTTCCTCTTGCTCGACAGAAGTAGTAGCTGCGGGTGGCTGTCTCGAGGATCCTCCTCTCATCCTCCGCTTTGACGAAGGAGTGACGTCTAAAGGCTGTGCAGCTGTATCGTGAAAACAAGCTGCTGGGAGCTTACACTGTATGCTATCCAGGTCGCAGAAGGATAAAAGCGTTTCAAATCCACTTGGAGGAAGGAGGATAACAGCCGTCTGCATGGGAGATATCTCTGTCTTTCAGTCCGTTACAGTCATGGGATAACCAAATCTATCACCAAGCCATCCAGCAATGAACTTGGTTTTCTTCAGGAAACCTTCATCAAAGAAAGTCTCCTCATGAGTAGCCGGGCCCATGTCAATCTTCCGAGCTCGGAGCAGTGGAGTAATCAGTCCTCCAATCCGGATTTTCGGTGTCTTGTCCTCAGTAGTAAGTGCCCAGTCCCACTGGATAAGGAGCTGCTTGCAGAACAGACCTGCAACTCCTACTAAACAGTAATCCCCAATCGGTACTCGCTCGCTAAGGTTGCGGATGTGCCCAGGTAATCCCATAGCCATAAATCATAAATCACTCTCGATCACTTTGTTGCATTCTCTGCGTGCATGGAACGTGTGTCCTAGGAGTTTCTGAACAAACCGCAAGGCTGGGTGACAGATAGCTGTGTTCCTGCACGTCCCTACCACATAGTTTTCTGAAGCTAATACCTTCCAAAAAGCTCTAGTGAGATCTCGGACTTCGGGCAGGTCTGGTTCCACATCATCCTTGAATCCCCAAATCCCATATATCTCGGTGAATCCCATCTTGTAATCACAGCCATTCACCCTGAAGGTGATGTACCCATAACCATCTGCTGTAGTGGAATTCTTGAAGTTATGCACCTCCAAAGATGCCAAGAACTGGCATGAGACTTCACTATGGACTGGGTAGGCATGAGTGAGGAGTCTATAGAGGTGCAATGATTTCACCAAAGCATAGATCCCCATGTTGTTCAGTAACTCAGCATCAGGGAATCTTGTGCATCCCCACGCAATCTCGCGCAAAGCTTTGTATCTCTCCTTTGTTTTCACAGGCTTAGTCTCCTTCACTGCCTTTCTTTTTCTCACTGGCTGAACATCACCCTCATTGTCATTATCCTTCTGCCTCAAGACCTCATTATCTTCGTCATGAAGTACCACCATTTTTTCCTTTCCTCTTGATGACATGAAGGATTGTCCTCTTGAGAACTGAGCTGGTGCTTCTTATGGTTCTGAACCTTTTTTCTTTGGAGCATTGTTCTTGGTTGTAAATGATTTCCCCAATTCTCCTACAAGACAACACAAACTTGAAAAGAAATGTCAATAATGTGTCCAAGTTTCAGCACAGCATCTAGTCTCAATAATGAACATCACAACTCAACTAATGTACTTCCTAATCACAATGACCAATCCATACACCACCAAAGTCTAGCTTCAATAACAACTGAGCATGAAAATGGAAATGATCAAGAATGAGGAAATTCAATTGAAAGCCAAAACCAGGAATTAGTGTTCAGAGCACCACGAAGCCACCATGAAGCATCAAATTCACCATCAACACTAGCCAGAAACCCAAGCTTTTCGGATTTTCAACAAAACTCAAGCTATAACACTTATTTTCAAAAAATTTGTGAAACAAACATTTGAAACAGTGCCAATCACTCTCACACAGCACAACCATAATCAAACAAGTCCAAAGAAACCACAATCAATCAATTCCCCTAAAATTTTCGAAATCCTAACTCAAGAACCCTAATTTTCAAAATTGTGAAATTCTTCAAATGAGGGTGAAACTGAGCCGAATTTTCTGCATAATAAGAAAACCCAACAAGCTTACTTGAGATAGAACGAAGATTCAAGCCATGAAAGCTCCAAAAATCGAATTTGAAATTTTGCATATCCATGGAAATTCGAATTTGGAGAGCTTACCTTGTTGTGGAGGGTTTATGAAAGGAGAAAGTGCATGTATTACTCAATGGATGATGAAAATTTGCAAATTTATCCACCAAAAACACGAAAATTAGCTGAGAATTGATTGAGCTATGTGTGATTGAGTGAAGAGAGAGTTGAGAGGAAAAATTATTCTTTCTTTTCTGAAAACCCTTGAAAGTGACGATGGGAGGCTAAGGGAAAGGGGTGAATTGGTTGAAATCAAGTGAAAATTGGTTTAATGGGCGAAATCCCCTTGAAAATCAGTTGAAAATCGGTTTAGGGAGCTTGATTTGAACCGGTCAAACGCAGGGAGAGGAAGAGTTGACTTACCTGGGGCAGCAGCGACTTGTTCCAGCGGGATAGGCGGATTGAATAAGCCGCTGGGAGATTTGAGGCGGGATGTGCGTCGCGGAATTTACCGCTGTCCCTTACCACTGGTTCTCCTGCATATAATCCGGCGGCTTACTCGGATGGAACGTCCCGCCGGAATGAACCGCTGCAATCTGACAGCAACATGTGCTCCTTGGAACAGACCGCTGCGTGCACTGCTGGTTCTCCCGCATAGATTCCGGCGACTTGTTCCATGGAACATCCGGGTGGAACATGCCGCTGGGAAGCTGAATTCCCTTGAAACTCAACTGTTCAATTGTGGCAACTAGATCCCATGCCTTGGTCACCTGAAGACTATCCAAAAAACACATAAAATCAAAGAAAAAGAAAGATAAAAAATATATACAAAGGATATCCATAGGACTTCCTCCCAAGTGAGCTTGTTTAAAGTCTCTTAGCTTGACTTTCTTTCATTTTTTTCTGGCTGGAGTTGGGTCTGAGAGGGTGATTACTCCTCCATCTGCCTTCTGTTCATCAGCCATGTAGTGCTTGAGTCTCTGCCCATTCACCACAAATTCATTCCCATCCTTGTAAAGAAGCACTACTGCTTCATAATGCCTTGCTTCCTTCACCTTAAATGGACCACTCCAGCTGCTTCTCAGCTTACCAGGGAACAGTCTAAGTCTGGAGTTAAACAGGAGCACCAGATCACCTTCCTTGAAATCTCTAGAGAGGATTTTCTTGTCATGAAAGGCCTTTGTCTTCTCCTTGTTTATCCTGGAGTTTTTATAAGCATCCAACCTGATCTCATCCAATTCACTGAGCTGCATCATTCTCTTCTTCTTAGCAGACTTAATGTCAAAGTTCAGCAACTTGACTGTCCAAAGGGCCTTGTACTCTCACTCAACAGGGAGATGGCATGGCTTGCCATAGATCAGATTGAAAGTTGTGGTTCCCAAAGGTGTTTTGAAGGCAGCCCTGTATGCCCACAATGCATCATCTAGCTTCAGAGCCCAATGCTTCCTAGTTGTACCAACTGTCTTCTCCAAGGTAGCTTTGATTAGCCTGTTTGAGACTTCAACTTGTCCATTCGTCTGTGGGTGGTATGGAGTTGCCACCTTGTGCCTAGCACCATGCGTTCTCAACAGGCTTTCAAACACTTTTTATGAAATGAGAGCCACCATCACTGATCAAAACTCTTGGGACTCCAAACCTTGGAAAAATGATAGTCTTGAACAGCTTGAGAACCACCTTTACTTGTGGGACATGCAATTGCTTCTACCCATTTTGACACATAATCAACTGCTACCAATATGTACTCATTTCCATATGAGGATGTATAATGTCCCATGAAGTCTATCCCCCAGACATCAAACAGTTCCACTTCTAAGATTGGATTTTGAGCCATTTCATTCCTTTTGCTGATATTGCCCTTCCTTTGACAAGAATCACACTTAGCAATGAAGCCATGTGTGTCTTTCAACAGACTAGGCCAGCAGAATCCTGATTCGAGAATCTTGGAGACTGTTTTGAAGGTTGCAAAGTGGCCTCCAGAGGGTGAGCTGTGGCAGAGATTCAGAATTCCTTCAACCTGCTCCTCTGCTACACATCTTCTGTATACTTGATCTTTGCACAGTGTGTACAAGAAGGGCTCATCCCAATAGTACCTTGTTATATCCTTATAGAATTTCTTCTTAGCATATCCTTCAAATTTCATTGGTTCTTTCCGAGTTGCCAAATAGTTGACTATGTCTGCATACCAAGGGAAACTCTCTTTCATCTGCTCAGCTACTTCCAACTTGTTTGTTGTTTCTGCATTTTCAAAAACTGCCCTGATAGCCATCAACTGCTCTTCTGGTAGTGAGTCATCAATGGGGATATCTTCTTCAATCCTCAATCCAGAAAGATGGTTAGCTACTCCATTCTCTACTCCTGGTTTGTCTTTGATCTCCAAGTCAAATTCCTGCAACAGCAATATCCCTCTCAGAAGCCTTGGGTTAGCATCCTTCTTTGCTAACAGATGTCTAAGAGCAGGATGGTCTGTGTAGACCAATACTTTGGAGCCAACCAGATATGACCTGAACTTGTCAAAAGCAAACACAATGGCCAATAGATCCTTTTCACTTGTAGCATACTTGGGTTGAGCCTCATCCACAGTCCTGCTTGCATAATAGATCACATGCAGCTTTTTATCTTTCTTCTGGCCAAAGACAGCTCCAACAGCATAATCACTTGCATCACACATGAGCTCAAAGGGCAGATCCCAATCTGGAGCTTAAACTATTGGTGCACTGATCAGTTCTTCCTTAAGTTGTCTGAAAGCCTTTAAACATTCACCATCAAAGTAAAAGGTTGCATCCTTGCAAAGGAGCTTGGTCAGTGGTCTAGCAATCTTGGAGAAATCCTTGATGAACCTTCTGTAGAATCCTGCATGCCCAAGAAAACTCCTGATTCCCTTCACATTGGTAGGAGGCTCCAAGCTTGTCATGACCTCTATCTTGGCTTTGTCTACTCCTATGCCCTTCTCAGAGATCTTATGTCCCAGCATTATTCTTTCCTTGACCATGAAGTGGCATTTTTACCAGTTGAGCACCAAACTAGTCTCCTCACACCTCTTCAATACTATGCACAAATTAGACAAACAAACACAGAAAGAAGAGCCATACACAGAAAAGTCATCCATGAAGACTTCCATGATATGCTCAGTTAGATCAGAGAAGATTGAAGTCATGCATCTTTGAAAAGTAGCAGGAGCATTACACAGACCAAAAGGCATTCTCCTATATGCAAATGTGCCATAAGGGCATGTAAAAGCGGTCTTTTCCTAATCATTTGGATGAATGGGGATCTTAAAGAACCTTGAGTAACCATCTAGGAAACAATAGAATTGATGATTGGCAAGCCTTTCAAGCATTTGATCTTTAAAAGAAAGTGGGAAATGATATTTCCTAGTAGCAGAGTTCAGCTTCCTATAGTCAATGTACATTCTATGTCCTGTAATGGTCCTAGTTGGAATTAACTCATCCTTGTCATTCCTAACTACTGTAATCCCTCGTTTCTTTAGTACCACATGAACTGGGGAGATCCATGTGGAATCAGAGATGGGATAGATGATGCCAGAATCCAAGAGCTTGAGGATTTCCTTCTTAACTACTTCTCTTAGATTTGGGTTCAGCCTCCTTTGAGGTTCTATGGATGACAACTGCTCATTCTCTAGATGAATTATTTGCATGCAAAGAGATGGAGATATGCCCTTGATGTCATCTAATGAATATCATATTTCTTTCCTATACTTCCTCAACTCTTGCATAAACATACTTACTTCATCAGCACTCAACTCATCATTCACAATGACAGGATATGAAGAATTAGGTCATAAGAAAGAATACATGATCCCTTGTGGGAGTGGTTTGAGGTCTATTTTGGGAGCCTTGAGCTCCCTCCAATCATCCTCAGTGTTAGTCTCACCATTGCTAACCATGCCCCTCAACTCTGCCTGCTCAGCCATGCATGCTTGATGCTGCATCACTCTTGGGAGCTTCTTTAAACCCAAGTTTCCTTCCTTAGTCTTGTGAGAATCCAGTATCCTCACATACTCATTAGCTTCAACACTCAGAGTTTCACTGTCCCTTTCAGAGGTCAATGCAAATTATAGACCATCTTCTTGAGCTAGTTCCTCCGAATACTCATCAGCTAGTTGGTCCAGAATTTCAACCCAAAAGATCTGTCCATCAATCATTGGTCTTTTCATCACCTTCTTCAGGTCAAACTCCAGCACCTAATCCTTTCCTAGGTGAAGCTCTATCTTCCCTCGTTGGACATCAGTTACAGCTCCAGCAGTGGCGAAGAATGGTCTTCCAAAAATCAGAGGATCATTTGGCTCTTCATCCATGTCCAATACCACAAAATCAGTGGGAATCTCAGGATTCCCTATCATGACTGGAAGATCTTCAAGCATACAACCTGGTGACTTCACAGACCTATCAGAATGGACCAAGTGGATTCTACAAGGTTTGTAAGCTGTGAAACCCAAAGCCTTAGCAACTGAGTTTGACATGAGACTGACACTTGCTCCAAGATCACACAAGCACTTTTCAAAGTTTATTGGTCCCAAAGCACAAGGTAAAGTAAAGCATCCTGGATCCTTGAGTTTCTTAGGGATCACCTTCTTGGAGATAATTGAACTCACCTCATGTGTAACCAATACCGTTCTTTGTAGGGTCTTTGTCTTTTCCTTGATAGCATCTTTCAGAAATTTGTTGTACTGAAGCACTATCATGAAAGCTTCAATCAATGGCATTGTTTCCTGAACTTTATCCATTTGCTTATCAATTGATGCTCTATCCATTTGCTTATCAAATAATGCTCTGTATTTCTCCACAATATGTTTCTTAAACCTCCCAGGAAATGGTAGCTTGGGTTCATAGGCTGGACGCTCAAAATCCTTCTTCTTTGATGGTGCTCCCTTCTCAGCAGTTTTATCTTCTACAGCCTTTCTTTTCCCTTTATCACTACCAGCCTATTATCATCCTCCTTCTGCTCCAATTCTTATGTCTCAGCTGTCAAATCCCTCTCTTCTACAATAGGCTCAGTGTCCAGAAAGTCTTCCTCCCCTCTCAAATCGTCATTGGCCTCAATGACCACTCTAGAAGGAAGCTCCTTTCCACTCCTTAGTGTTATGGCATTAGCATACTCTTTGGGGTTTTGTTCTGGCTTCCCGGGAAGTTGACCTATAGGTATTTTGGAGTTGGAGTTTACTTGAGACATTTGGGTGTCTAGGGTCTTCGAGTGCTGATGCATGCTGTGCATCTCATGCTTCATGGTGCTGAGCTCAATGGCTGATTTTTCTTGACCTTCCAATATCTACCTCAACATGGCCATATATTCATCCTGATTAGAGTTAGAAGAACTGCCTTGCCCTTGGAATTGATTCTTTCTTTGGTTGGAGTAGAACTGCTGATTGGGCTGGAAACCTCCTTGGTTGTTGTACTGCTGAGGTCTTGGCTGGAAAGTGTCTTGGTTGTTGATGGAAACAAGAGCCTTTGGAGGATAGACTTGGTCTTGAGGATTTTCCACATATGGATTTCTGTAAGAAAGGTTGGGGTTCCTGAAGTTGTTGAATCCCCTTTTGTAGTTCTGGTTACCAATGTAGTTCAGCTCCTCTTGAGTCTCATGTAAAAACTCTTGGTTCCCATCCATGAAGTTCTGGTTGTTGGACTGATCAAACTCTCATACCATGTGAACATATCTTTGGTTCGGTTGGAGCATCTTCTCAACCTTGTCACAAAGTGCCTGAAGCACCTTCTCCTCGCCCTGAGTATCACCAGCGTCCATGTTGGATCTATCATAGTCCTCACCATATGCTGAATTGCTCTGAGCAAGATTTTCCACAAGCTGCATTCCATCAGCTTCAGCAAGCCCCACGAAGTTCTCATTACTAGCTGTATCCAACATCATTCTGTACTTGGGAAGCACTCCTCTGTAGAGGGTTGTGAGGAGACTCTCTTTGGAAAATCCATGGTGGGGACACTCCAGTGTGTAACCCTTGAACCATTCTTAAGCTTCTCCAATGTTTTCTATTCCTTTCTGAGCAAAGCCTGATATCTCATTCCTCAGTCTAGATGTCCTTGTGATAGAGAAGAACGTAGCTAGGAAAGCTTTCTTGCACTGATCACAAGAGGTGATGGAACCCTGTGGTAAACTCTTCTCTAAAAGATGTGCCTTGTCATCAAGAGAGAAAGGGAAGAGTCTCAACTTGAATGCATCCTCATATGCCTCCAACACACCCATCAACTTTATAGCACCTGATTAGGACAAAAACACACAAATACAACCTAGAAATGCCTATATGCTATGGAAATGCAAAAAGAAAAGCAAACAAAATGAACCTAAAACTAGCAAAAATGCACAAATATCACTTAAACCGCTCCACTCTCTCCCGATAATTTTTGTCAACCTCGATACGCACAATGGGATCGGCTCATAAGCTTTCGAAAGCTTTTCTACGAAAAACTTATCTCACACAGTTTATCGGGAAAACACTTATCCTAAAATTTTTGAAAAAACTTAACGTGAACAGTTTTTCGAAATCTTTTCTACGAAAAAATTATCTTAAAATAGTTTTTCGGGATAACACTTTCTCTGAAACGTTCGAAAAACTTAATGTGAACAGTTTTTCGGAAACTTTTCTACAAAAAATTTATCTTAAAACAGATTTTCGGGAAGACACTTTTTCTACAACTTTCGAAAAACTTAACGTGAACAGTTTTTCGGAAACTTTTCTACGAAAAAACTTATCTTAAAACAGTTTTCGGGAAAACAGTTTTTCTGAAACGTTCGAAAATCTTAACATGAACAGTTTTTCGGAAACTTTTTTACGAAAAACTTATATAAAATAGTTTTTCGGGAAAACACTTTTTAAAAACTTTCGAAAAACTTAACGTGAACAGTTTTTCGGAAACTTTTCTACGAAAAACTTATCTTAAAACAGTTTTTCGGGAAAACTCAATATGTGTTGCACTCTTTTCTTCTACTAAGGTTTTTTCCCATCAGGTTATTCTTACTAAAGGTTTTTAATGAGGCAACATCAAAAGCGTATTCTCAACCGATCTTTATCATCGAACCAGCTATGACAGACAAGCCAGCCTGAAGCCTTCATCAAACATTTTAGCTCCTTAATCCCGTACCATATTTCTGGAAAACC
>KE156158.1:44165-58631 GCA_000411075.1 Sisymbrium irio | reverse complement strand
AACTTAACGTGAACAGTTTTTCGGAAACTTTTCTACGAAAAAACTTATCTTAAAACAGTTTTCGGGAAAACAGTTTTTCTGAAACGTTCGAAAATCTTAACATGAACAGTTTTTCGGAAACTTTTTTACGAAAAACTTATATAAAATAGTTTTTCGGGAAAACACTTTTTAAAAACTTTCGAAAAACTTAACGTGAACAGTTTTTCGGAAACTTTTCTACGAAAAACTTATCTTAAAACAGTTTTTCGGGAAAACTCAATATGTGTTGCACTCTTTTCTTCTACTAAGGTTTTTTCCCATCAGGTTATTCTTACTAAAGGTTTTTAATGAGGCAACATCAAAAGCGTATTCTCAACCGATCTTTATCATCGAACCAGCTATGACAGACAAGCCAGCCTGAAGCCTTCATCAAACATTTTAGCTCCTTAATCCCGTACCATATTTCTGGAAAACCACGACAATTTCATACCTGAAACTGACGAGCTGGGGGGCTAAATGTTGGGGTCAAAACCCACATTTCCAGAATAAACGACTAAAATATTTAAATACCGGAAAAAGTTTCCATATTAGTATATTTTCGTAATAAAGAGCAATATTCGGAAAATAGTTTCTTTAAACTGTTTTTACGGAAAAATATGGAAAAACCAACTCTCGTATGAATTTCCCGAAGAATCAATCTAGGTCGAGATTTCTCGGAAAATTGGACAGCTCGGCATAGTTGTTTTTTCTCTTTCGGCCGAGCCGATCATCAAGACAAGCGGTCAGCTCGGCCTAAACTTCCCTCCTGTTTCTGCTGAGCCGGTCGAAGAGGGATGAGACGAACAGACAGCTTGGCCTCCACTGTTTTCCTGTTCTGGCCGAGCCGATCCAAGAGGGACGAGACGTACGGACAGGTTGGCCTCCACTCTTCTCCTGTTCTAGCCGAGCCGGTCGAGAGGGATGGACAGCTTGACTTCTTTTTCTTTCCCAAGGAAAAAGGCCGAGCCGATGGGTCATGACGAGGAAGGATGGTCAGCTCGGCCTCACGCATCATCCAAAGGGCTGAGCTGATCGAGTTTTCCGATCTATTTTGATCAGCTCGGCCTCGTTTCATCATGAAACGTTCTTTCTCGAAGTTTTTCCGAGTTTCGGTTATGTTTTCGTAAACTTCACGATTTTTTACGGAACTTCGCGTTGTTTTTTGGAAAACATCATAACATTTTTATCTATAGGAAACGACAAACCGTTTACTTAAATCGAATTGAAAAGTCAACCCGAAGAAGTCGTTAAACCAGGAAGTCAATGCCAAGCCAATGGAAGATTCCTGAAGATTCTAGAAGATTCCTTAAAGTCGGTGGAAAAACAACGATATAGGCTCCCACATCGGGAATTTGGCTAGTTTAGACTTAAAATCGTCCATATAAATAGTTATCGATGTAAAGCTTTCAAAGCAAGATTTCCTCTCTCATACTTTTCGTACTAAGGGTTTTTAGGCAGTTTACGACTTTTCCTTTATTACTTATTTCATCATTTCTACGCGAAAAATTATCCATAGTAGAATCCGTCTTTTCAATATTAGTTTCATTTTTTTTTAGTTTCTCAATCGCAGAACTTTCGGAACCTAATTATCGAATTACTTTCCTAAAATATGTTGTGTGAATCCCGGTTCCTACATTTTATTTTGACTCTTCACCTTCTTATCTTCCATAAATTTCTTATTTTTATTTTTTCTTTTGATCCGGGCTGTTCATACTCCCTTGTGATCGACTTGTGTTTTAAAAAAAAACAGATTTATTATAAAAAAAAACTTTTTGGCTTGAATCACATCTGAAAAGAAATCCAGGGGGAGTGGTGGAAGAGAAACCCTGCTGGCCGAGGAGAAATCCTGTCTTGAACAGTTAAAGCGGATCCATATCAAATTCTCTTCATCTTCTTCCATCTTCTTCTTGTATCCTAAAGTTGTTTTTGTTTTTGATTGCTGAATTTTGACTGTCTATCATCATTTGAACCAGTGAAAAGAACTCTGAGTGAACACTTAAAAATCGTGAGCTAAACACTTTGAGATTCTGAGGATTTTTATTTGTTAACTTGTTTGTTAAGTGTTTTCAGGATGTTTGGACTTCCAAGGAAATCAAACAAGGCTTCAAAACCACATCAAGGCATTTTTAATTATATTTTAAAACCCTTGATTAAGAAAGAACATTTTAATGGATTTGCTCTTGTGCAGGATCAAGAGCGACAGAAGAAGAGGCCAAACTGTTCAGATGTTGATGATGAGAAGTAGGTTAAAATTAGAGATCATCCCTTCACCAAAACCAGAAAGGGCAACCGCAGCATTCTGAATCAAGATGAGCTTCAGACTTATGCTAGTTTGGAGAAGATGTTGCATAAGGCGATTTATGCTGTTCCCCAGGTGAAAAGAAGCGAATCATCAACACGTCTTTTTTTCTTTCACGTTATCGGTGTAAAATTGATGTTTCTTCTTCTTTTGTCAAAAGTACGGCTGTGAAACCCATAAACAAAGCTCATTCTACCAGGTGCTTCAAATGCCAAAGGATCGGCCATTATGCTAACATGTGCCAAACCAGAAACCAGCTGAGACTTTGGAGCTTGGTGTTGTGCCAGAATGGGAAGAATCTTCAGACCCACTGCCAAATTTCGATGACTATGCACATGAGTCATTGGCAGATGTAGAGAAAATATGTGTCACCAACCAAACCAAGAAGGATCTTCTTCTATTCCAGAACCAGACCAAACTCAAGGTGAGCAATGTTCTGATTATTATTCATTTGCTTATAATCCTTTTCGTTTTAATGTTCCAGATTTGAGGAAAAATCTTTTTGAAGAGGAAGAGAATGATACGACACAGGCCAGAGACCCGGGCCAAACTTATGATCGTGGTCCGTTGGATGGGAAAGAGCTTGAACTGGAGCTGAAACCTTGGAGCAATGTAGCTAAAATGCAAGGAAAATGGATCAGAAAGGTGCTTGGTCGTCAAGACTCGAGGTTGAGTCATATGGAATCAACCTTTGCTCGGCCAAAACTTGAAGAACATCACAACTTCACATTTGTGCATCAGTCCGATGGAGCCAAACATCAGTGTTCAACTTCCTTCTTCAACTTCCATGACCCAAACTCATTCTCTCCAGGGTAAACTCTACAGCTCGTGCCAAACATCATAAGAACACATTTGGTCATGGGACTTCTTCTTTTGCTCGTGCTAAACCTTCCGTGCATCATGCGTTGGACCATCCGACTGAGCCAAACCGAGCCAAAACATCAAGGAGTGAACCTGGACGTCAGCTGAAGAGTCAGTCAACTAGGAGCACACCTATTTAAATCCTACGAGTCATCTTTGACTGACTTAGTCACTTTCATTAATGTTTCTCATTTCCTATGCATTGTTCTTACTCAAAATATGTATTAGCTTTTGTCCTTTCATCTATTTGTAATCCTATAAATAGGAACTAAATTCATTTAATAAAATCAGTCAAGTTTTGAGTTTTATTTTAGTTTCTTCTTTTCTCAGAGTGAGTGAGATAGTTCTTAGCTTGTTCATTGGTGTGAACTGGCTTGTTAATTTGGTGGTCAGCCAATCCATCTTTGTGTGTTATTAGGTGGTTAGCCAACACACTACATTCGTTCTTAGCCCGCTAGCCTTAGATTGTGGTATATTAAGAGTCATTCCGCACCTTTTGACGATCCATTCATTCCATCTTATTTCCAGAAGTATCAATTGCCTTCTCGGAACCTATCCAACACCTAGCTGAAGTGATACTTTAATTTTGGACGTATCAGGGTTAACCGGTTTGGACTGGGTTGACCATTGACTTTGACTTTGACTTTGACTTTGACCATTTAACCGTTTTTCGTCATTCGAATTCTATTTCACTCAAATTTCCGTGCTGATCCAGATTTAGCATCTGTTTGAACATATGGATTTCAGATGTCGCGTATAGCTGGATTTGGCAAAGGGGAGGGCTATTCTACAAGAGCCGTACTTTCGTTCATGACTTTTTAGATGGAATTTAATACTAAATGTGATATGTTTTCTTTGATCGAGTCTAGGTAGTTATTGTTTGTAAATTGACTTTAGGAATAAAGATGATTCAACTTAATTGATTGTCCATGTTTAAATGGATAATTGTTTGTTGGATATTATGTATGCATATATATATATATAGTCGAGCATGTTAGAGAGTTGTGGGGGTATCGGCAGAAGTTCGGTATCAGTGCATGCATGAGTTCTGTACTAGCAAATGCATGCAGGAGTTCTATATTTGCGACTTGCGACGATTGTGTGAGAGATGGTTACCGACAGCTCACACGATCTGTTGACCGGTGCCTTTGAGATTGATAAATCATCTACGGTCGATGCCGTTGGACACTATTCCATACTGACCTCCATGGGAGGGTGCCGTCAGTCACTTATACTGTAGTAGGGCATTGTATGCTGGTTGGGTGCTTTAGGTGCCGTGATTGTTTATGTTTAGTTTTTGTTCCGTGTTTAGAGTGTTATGACCGAAACTGCGTTTTGTGTGGTTTAGCATTCCAAACCTCACTGAGTGACTCTCCAGTTGCTCACTCCCTCCTTATATATTTCAGTTGAGCTTGACGAGTAGATGGACGTACAGATAGATCGAGTGGCATTTGGCATATTTTACTGTTTTTCGTATTTTGTTATAAAAGCTTGTTATATGATTTTATTTCGGGTAAATTGGAGTTGTATATTTATTGGTGATATTACTAGTAGGGAGTATTAATGTGTTATTGGACTTACTTGAGAGAGAATTTAGGTTGTGTGGTACACCGTTCTTGTGTGAGGATGAGACGGATGTTACAATTTGGTATCAGAGCGGGTTTGACGTCCCGGTGCCAACCCGATAGGCGGGTAGTAGTTAAAAATAATAAAAATTTGGATTTTTATCGATTTAAAAAAATTTTAAGAGCCCATTAAAAAACAAAACCAAGGTACTCGTTCGATTCAGATTAGTTCATTGATCGTCACTTTTTAATCTCAGCTAAAGTTTAACCAGCCTATCTTTGTTATTCAGTTTCCACCGAGGAAAGTTAATTGTTGTCGCGCCAGGTCTGTCAGCTGGTTATTGTTCAGCAAGTTGTGGTCGATCAAGTCATTACTCAAAAGGTTAATCAGGATGCCGTCACATAGATCGCTAAAGAGACAATTAGGAAAGCTGTTCCGGAGGTAACACAACTTGTAGCACAGAAGGTTGCTCGGATTGTCGCACAGGAGGTCTCTTGGAAAGCTGCAGAAGAGGCTACTCGGGTATTAGCAGAAGAGGTATTTCGACAGATTTGTCAGTTAGCCATTAGTTGAGGAGATATCGTGAGAGCTCTGGGGATATAAGGTTTGGCTCTCGAGTTTTGGCCATGCACTACCACCACCACAATCATCTGTGTGATATAGAGAGGGACTGTATTAAGAGACATATGCAAGATATGGGTTTGAATCACATCAGTTACGAAGTGTGTGTTACAATTTTCTGTCACAGAAATTTGGAGGATGATGTTGGGCTAGAACATATATCATGCGAAGTATCCAGAGTAGTTTAAATTGGATTTTTCTATTCAGTATCTTACTCAGGATTCTTTATATTGGTGGAATAGATTTTTCGGGGGTAGTGTCTGCTGTTAAGAGTTAACTTATCAGGATTTATAGAAGTAGATCACCAAGAAGTTTATTCCCTCGAAAAGGTGGGCATGAGAATGAGAATGGCTTGAGTCTTTTTTTGTTCAAAGCACAAAAACTATTGTAGAATACGAATGTAAGTCCAATAGTCTGCACATCTCTGTGGAGAGATTCATAGATGATGAGGACTTGACAAAGATGTTGTTTAAGGGTATGTGAGTGGATAGATATTCATAACTGTTGTGCCGTGTGAGACTTCTAATCATGAGAAGGCTTGAGAATGCTTCTAATCTGGAGGCAGGGTTAGTGGAGGAACAAAAGTTATTTAAGGTGACTCAGTTAAATTTTGAGAAGACTTATTGAGGAAATAGGAGGGCGTCAGAGCTGTCAGGATTTCCATCGAAACATACTTTTTGTCACGGCATCATTTTAGGAGAGTCCATGCAGTATTTTTCAAGCGGATGATTGAATCAAGTCACAAGTGATCATCAGTCTAAGTCAGTGAATGCACATTTTTTTCAGTCAGGTTTCAGCGCCATCAGCACCATTAGTTGGACCGAGGAGTTTTTTTTTCAGCTATGTACACTAGGTTCACGTTTTTAGAGATAGTTCATTGGTTACTTCTGCCACCACCCAAGCGCCAACCTTTTCTTGCGAGTATTCGTTGTTGGACACCACGAGAGAGTTGGGATTTTTATATTTAAGGTTGTTGATTTGAGTTGTGTTCGAGTATGTTGCTTTTGTTGAAACCATTGATTTACATTACTTGTGTTAGTTGGTTGTCGCAAGGGGAGGGTGAGTTTATACCTATTGGATAATGGAGTTACATATAGCATTGTAAACCAAATGAGGTCAACTATTGGTTATTTTAAAGAGTATTCGAGTAAGCGATTATTCAGAGAGCCGGTTCAGAAAAGCAGGGAGTTTCAAGCATTCATCAAGAAGTACCAGTTGTATTCAGAGGAGTTGAGTTCATCGGGGACTTATCAGTGTTAGAAATAAATTACCATGAAATGATTTTAAAGACAGTTTGGTTACCAAGACACTGAGTGGAGTTTGATTGCTGTAGAGTGATAATGCACATTCCGAAAGATGAGGGGATGATCATTTTCCAAGATGCTAAGTGAACAGAAAGTATTAATTAATTTTGTATTGCACACAGAAAATTGTTGTAGTGTCAGAGCTGATTTTGCGGAAGCCACCAAGTGATATCTGTAAAGTCTGTCTGCGGTTATCTGATCGGTGGTAGTTTTGAAGGATAAAAAAATGGAAGTTTTAGAAAAGTGAGTATGATTATCCGAGTCTGTTGGGAGAGATACTGAATTCAGCAAGAAGTATGTGAGACTGAGACTCAATTGACGATTTGATTACCAGTGCTTTTTGAGGAGTAAATCAGCCAATCAGATCAGGACTTGAATTTGTGGACGAATTCCCCGTAAGTGGGAGACAATTGTAACGACCCAAGATTTTATATCCAGCCCATTTGAAGTTTTCTTTATTAAATCGAGTTTAAGCCCAAAAATTAATTAAAGCTTAAAACCTTCTTTTTAATTTTGTCCCACATTGGAAATCTCCAACTTTCACCCCTCTTTTCCTTCCCTATATAAACAGCTCTATCCTTTCTCTTTTACTTCACCAGACAAGGCAGTGCTTTTCCCAATGGCTGGTTGTTGCATTATCCGACGACCAGCTACTAGTTATTTTTTTCGGCGAATTTCTTGGGCGAGTTCTAGAGAGTTTCTGGCGAGATTCCCGAAAATTCATGCGAGTCTTTTAGTAAGTTTTATGTCTTCTACCTTTTTACTTTTTGTTGGAATTGGTTTAGTTTATTTTGGTCCGGTAGATTTTAGAGTTGGGTTAAGTTGGTCGGTCTGGCTTGGGTCGGGTCTGGGTTAACCGGTTTGGACTAGGTTGACCATTGATATTCACTTTGACTGTTGACTTTGACCATTTAACCGTTTTTCGTCATTCGAATTCTGTTTAACTTGAACTTCCGTGCTGATTCCAGATTTAGCATCCGTTTGAGCATATGGAGTTCAGAAGTCACATATAGCTGTATTTGGCAAAGGTGAGGGATATTCCGCAAGAGCCGTAATTTCGTTCAGGACTTTTGAGATGGAACTTAATACTAAATGTGATATGTTTTCTTTGATCGAGTCTAGGTAGTTATTGTTTGTAAATTGACTTTAGGAATATAGATACTTCAACTCAATTGATTGTGCATGTTAAAATTGATAATTGCTTGTTATCTATTATGTATGCACACATATATATATATATAGTATATAGTCGAGCATGTTAGACATTATAGAGTTGTGGGGATATCGACATGAGTTCGGTATCAGTGCAGGCAGGAGTTCTGTACTAGCGAATACAGATAGGAGTTCTGTATTTTCGACGATTGTGTGAGAGATGGTTACCGGCAGCATAGTCGATCTGTTGACCGGTGCCTACGAGATCGATAAATCTTCTACGGACTGTGCCGTTGGACACTATTCCACACTGACCTCCGTGGGAGGGTGCCGTTAGTCACCTATCCTGATAATAGGGCACTGTATGCTGGTTAGGTGCTTTAGTTGCTGTGGTGGTTCATGTTTAGATTTTGTTCCGTGTTTGGAGTGCTATGACTGAAACTGCGTTTTGCATAGTTTAGTATCCCAAACCTCACTAATTGACTCCCAGTTTCTCACTCCCTACTTTAATATTTTAGGTGCGCTTGACGAGTGGCTGGACCTACAGATTGATCGAGTGGCATTTAAGATATTTTACGGTTTTCGTATTTTGTTATAAAAGCTTGTTATATGGTTTTATTTCAGGTAAATTGGAGTTTTATATTTATTGGTGATATCAATAGAATGGTGTATTGATGTGTTATTAGAGTTACTTGAGAGAGAAGTAAGGTTGCGTAACACGCCGTTCTTGAGTGAGGATAAGACGGGTGTTACAGAAATATTACATATATTTATATTTTCTGTTCCTCAAATACGAAATGAAAAATGAGATGAAAAACTAATTAAAACTCTAATCATATCTATAAATCAAACTCATTCAAGTACATGAAACTTATTATATTAGTATTTTTTATAATTTTAAAAGTGTTTTGTGGAAAACACTTGTTGCTATTATAGTTAGTATAAAATTTTAAATACTAGTCAATATTGTTTTAGTGTTGAGACCTTAACATTTTTAAAAAACGAATTAAAATGATATTGAAATATTTTTCCGATAAATAGTCAAATAACCATAACACATTTTATGCACTTTTAGATACTGATACACAATGAGTCCACAAATCATCTCTCTTCTTCATATATTGGGTTTCATTGCTAACTAGCTGTGGTCTTTCAGAAATATATTTGATAAGCGTATTGTGACACACTTTTTCTTCTTGGACAAGATCATGGCAACACGAATCAGTAATGGTTCCATTTGCAAACACCACACCGATTATATTCAAGTCACAGTGTGGACTGATTTTAGGAAGACATGTATCCCATAGCGATTTTGCTTCACCTTCTTTGACAGAGAAAGCAAGAACAAAAGCACAAACCATAGCTACAATAAAAAATGCAGTAGTAATTTGTGAGGTAATTTTAGTCATGGCTAATGATATTTTCGAAATTAGGTTCTTATTCTAATGATCTTAAAAGAATATATTGAAAATAATTTGTATTTTCTTTCTCAATAACAAAACTTTGTATCATATTTATAATTGTTTGAAAAAAAAGAAATTATAAATAAAATGTATTTTATAGTAAACGTCACGTATTAATGCAATTTAACATCTTTATAATAATAATACCAGTGTTTTAATACTAATTCACTATCACTTTTAGAAAATTTTAGAAACATATAAGCTTCAAAGTTTAAGGATATCTATTGTCTAAACCATTTTTTTTTTTTGACATCAAAGAAACAGACTCATGTCGACTCTATTAACCAAACTGGTAGCTCTGTATCAATGTGAACAACATAAGACGGCTGAATTCTTGCACTCTGTGCTAGCTTATCCGCTCTTATATTCCGCGTTCGTGGGACGTGAATGATTTCTGAGATGTGAAAATGTTCCCTCAGGGTTTTTAAGTCTTCTAGATAGCTTGCAAAGGCTGGCCATTCCTCCGGTTCCGACACTATCTTCACCAGTTGAGAGCAATCTGTTGCAAATGTAACGTTGTACTGCCTTAAATTCCTCATATATTTCATACCCCAAAGTAGTGTCTCCATTTCCGCATGAAGTGATGAAATACTAGGTCTAGCACAGAAGGAAGAGATGCGGGGGTAATCGACATGAGTTTGGTATCAGTTCAGGTAGGAATTCTGTACTAGCGAATACAGACAGGAGTTCTGTATTTTCGACGATTGTGTGAGAGATGCTTACCGGCAGCATAGTCGATCTGTTGACCGGTGCCTACGAGATCGATAAATCTTCTACGGACGATGCTGTTGGACACTATTCCATATTGACCTCTGTGGGATGGTGCCGTCAGTCACCTATACTGATAGTAGGGCACTGTATGCTGGTTAGGTGCTTTAGGTGACGTGGTGGTTCATGTTTAGTTTTTGTTCCGTGTTTGGAGTGCTATGACCGAAACTGCGTTTTGCATGATTTAGCATCCTAAGCCTCACTTATTTACTCCCAGTTGCTTACTCCCTCCTTTAATATTTTAGGTGAGCTTGACGAGTAGATGGACCTACGGATTGATCGAGTGGCATTTAACATATTTTACGGTTTTTCTTATTTTGTTATAAAAGCTTGTTATATGATTTTATTTCAGGTAACCTGGAGTTTTATATTTATTGGTCATATTAATAGAATGATGTATTAATGTGTTATTGGAGTTACTTGAGAGAGAAGTTAGGTTGCGTGGCACGCCGTTTTTGAGTGAGAATAAGACGGGTGTTACAGAAATATTACATATATTTATATTTTCTCTTCCTCAAATACGAAATGAAAAATGAGATGAAAAACTAATTAAAATTCTAATCATATCAATAAATCAAACTCATTCAAGTACTAATAGTAAATGAAACTTATTATATTATTATTTTTTATAAATTTAAAAGTGTTTTGTGGAAAACACTTTTTGCTATTATAATTAGTATGAAATTTTAAATATTAGTCAATATTGTTTTAGTGTTGAGACTTTAACATTCTAAAAAAAAAATTAAAATGATATTGAAATATTTTTCCGATAAAAAGTCAAATAACCATAACACATTTTATGCAGTTTTATATACTGATACACAATGAGTACACAAATCATCTCTCTTCTTTAAATATTGGGTTCCTTTGCTAATTAGGTGTGGCCTTTCAGCAATATATCTGATAAGCACATTGTGACACACTTTTTCTTCTTGGACAAGATCATGGCAACACGAATCAGTAATGGTTCCATTTGTAAACACCACACCGATTATATTCAAGTCACAGTGTGGACTGATGTTAGGAAGACATGTATCCCATAGCGATATTAATACAGTGGTGTATTGATGTGTTATTGGAGTTAATTGACAGAGAAGTTAGGTTGTGTGGCACGCCGTTCTTGAGTAAGGATGAGACGGGCAGTACAGAAATATTACATATATTTATATTTTTTGTTCCTCAAATACGAAATGAAAAATGAGATGAAAAACTAATTAAAATTCTAATCATATCTATAAATAAAACTCATTAAAGAACTAATAGTACATGAAACTTATTATATTAGTATTTTTTTGTAATTTTAAAAGTGTTTTGTGGAAAACACTTTTTGCTATTATAGTTAGTACAAAATTTTAAATATTAGTCAATATTGTTCTAGTGTTGAGACCTTAACATTTAAAAAAAAAATTAAAATGATATTGAAATATTTTTCCGATTAAAAGTCAAATAACCATAACACAATGAGCCCACAAATCATCTCTCTTCTTCAAATATTAGGTTTCATTCCTAATTAGGTGTCGTCTTTCAGCCATATATTTGATAAGCGTATTGTGACACACTTTTTCTTCTTGGACAAGATCATGGCAACACAAATCAGTAATGGCTCCATTTGCAAACACCACACCAATTATATTCAATTCACAGTGTGGACTGATTTTAGGAAGACATGTATCCCATAGCGATTTTGTTTCACCTTCTTCGACAGAGAAAGCAGGAACAAAGGCACAAACCATAGCTACAATAAAAAATGCAGTAGTGATTTGTGAGGTAATTTTAGTCATGGCTAATGATATTTTCGAAATTAGGTTCTTATTCTAATGAACTTAAAAGAATATATTGAAACTAATTTGTATTTTCTTTCTCAATAACAAAGCTTTGTTTCATATTTATAATTGCTTGAAAAAAAGAAATTATAAATAAAATGTATTTTATAGTAAACAAAAAGTATTAATGCAATTTAACATCTTTATAATAATAATACCAGTGTTTTAATACTAATTCACTATCACTTTTAGAAAATTTTAGAACATATAACCTTCAAAGTTTAAGGATATCTATTGTCTAAACCATTTTTTTTTTTGACATCAAAGAAACAGACTCATGTCGACTCTTTTAACCAAACTGGTAGCTCTGTATCAATGTGAACAACATAAGACGGCTGAATTCTTGCACTTCGTGCTAGCTAATCCGCTCTTATGTTACGTGTTCGTGGGACGTGAATGATTTCTGAGCTGTGAAATGTTCCCTCAGGGTTTTTAAGTTTTCTAGATAGTTTGTAAAGGCTGGCCATTACTCCGGTTCCGACACTATCTTCACCAGTTGAGAGCAATCTGTTGCAAATGTAACCTGGTACTGCCTTAAATTCCTCATACATTCCATACCCCAAAGAAGTGCCTCCATTTCCGCATGAAGTGATGAAATACTAGGTCTAGTATTTCTGGCCCCCATCAATCCTTCAAATCCTGGTAAAGTACTGTACCAGCCTTGACCAGAGAAAGGGTCGGAGTCTTTCCAGGATCCATCCACAAAACAACATCACCCTGAAATTACCAGTAATGTTGACATTTCGCCCTGCAGATGTTCACATGATATCTTTGGAATCTGTGCCTCTCGCCATAAAAAAAGTGCTTCCGTTTCTGCCCGTTGTAGGGTATCCCTTGTTGCAATATCCATATTACTAAACAACTTATTATTCCTCCTTTTCCAGATATACCAAAGGATCAAAATAAATTGATGGTCTTCCATTTTCGGTGTTACCCTCCAGAATAAATGGTCCATATTTGTGAATAAAGTCTTTGTGGGGAAAACTTCTGGATTCGATGGTATCTTTGAGAGTGTCCAGACTTGTCTGGCCGGAGGACATTCAAAAAACACATGGTTTATTGTTTCCTCTTTGGCTCCACATCTAGCACAACCAACATCCCCTTGCACACCCCTTTCCTTTAAGTTTTTCCTAACAGCCATACACCCTGATATTATTTACCATAGAAAGTCTTTCATTTTCGGTGGACATTTAACTTTCCAACAATAAGCTTTTAAAGCATCCACCGTGGGTCCGAACGTAAATTAATAATTTAAGTGATCCGGATAGGTCCGTTTGACTTAATAACCTGATTTTACCGTATATTTACCATTATGCGTATAGTGCCACCCAAATTTATCCTTCATCTGCCTTTTTCTCAGTGGTATACTTTCAATGATTTTTATATCATCGGATCCACTAAGGTGTGAAGCATTTGTGAGTTCCATTGTCGCAACACTGGGTCAATAAGAGCATCCAATGTGAGATCGGGAGCCATGGGTCATTCCATACTGATATAGAAGATCTGTTTCCCACCCGTTTAATTAGTCCTTTTCTTACCAGAGATCTAGCTGAAATAATGCTCCGCCATCCATATGAAGGAGAGTATGAACGCATCGGTTCCAGGGGTGAGGTATGCCTCTAATACCGTCCTTTGAAAACTCTAGAGAATAAAGCTTCAGGCTTCTCTATCAACCTCCATAGTTTTTTTTTCCCAACATAGCTGTATTAATATATATCATATCCTTAAAACCCAAACCTCCTCCCTCCTTATCAACACAGACCTTATCCCAAGATTGCCAATGCAATCCCCGTGGATTCACCAAAATTGTGCCACCGCACTTGTTAATTTCCTGACAGTTGTCTTAGGCAGTCGATAACACGATATCACATGATTCGGTAATGCTGTGATCACGGATTTAATAACCACTTTTTTCCACCTTTTGTAAAGTGTCAGAATGACCATCCATTAATCATGTTGTTAATCTTATTTTGAAGGAAACCAAACACTTGTACCTTTGAGCCTCCCATATTTTCCGGGAGACCCAAATATGAGCCCATTCCACCCAGGTTTTGAATGTTCAGAATATCTCTCATCTCCTGCCTGCATGATTCATCCATTGTGTGACCAAATTGAATTGATGATTTTTGAAAATTTATGAGTTGACCTGATACCATATTATTAGATATCATTTTATTAGATATCATTTTATGAATTAGCATATAAAAGGCTCCAGTAAAAGAAAAGATAATGGATTGAATATGAATTATCTAAATGCATTTAAATATGATTGAATCTGTAATATAAAATATGTTGGGTCAGATTTTTAAAATAAATCTAAATCTTTTATAATGTTCGAATCATTATAACGAGTTATAATTATAAAATTTAGGATATGTTGAAAATTATGATACTATACATTATTAAAACGATTGTCTATTTCAAATCCACAATCCCTAATCTTAATGACATGGGTCAAAGAAAATTTTCTATAATTTGTAATAAAATATAAATTTTTTGATAGCTTGTATATGTAGTTAAATGATATTTTTTTGTCGACAGTTAAATGATCTTATTAACCTTTTTAAAGTTAAATTATGGAATTAATCGAA
>KE156158.1:24369-43992 GCA_000411075.1 Sisymbrium irio | reverse complement strand
TTTTTTTTTTCTGATCCTCAGATAGATTACTCTTTATTGTTCATAGTTAAATAAGAAATGAAAAATTAGTTGAAAAATAAAATTAAAAATCTAATCATATCTAAAAATCAAACTTATTCAATAACTAATAGTACATGAAACTCATTATATTAGTATTTTTTTAATTTTGAAAGTGTTTTGTGGAAAAGTTTTTTCTATTATAATAAGTATAAAGTTATAAATATTAGTCAATATTGTTTGAGTGTTGAGACCTTTACATTTTTAAATAAAATTAAATTGATGGTGAACTATGTTTTCGATAAAAAAGTAAAATAACCACAACAGATTTTATGCAGTTTTAGATACTGATACACAATGAGTCCACAAATCATCTATCTTCTTCAAATATTGGGTTTCATTGCCAATTAGATGTGGCCTATCAGCAATATATTTGATAACCATATCGTACCACACTTTTACTTCTTGGACAATATCAGGGCAACACGAATCGGTAATGGTTCCATTTGCAAACACCACACCGATTATATTCAAGGCGCGGTGTGGACTGATTTTAGGAAGACATGTATCCCATAACGATTTTGCTTCAGCTTCTTCGACAGAGAAACTAGGCACAAACACACAAACCAAAGCTACAATAAATAATGCAGTAGTGATTTGTGAGGTAACTTTAGTCATGGCTAAAGTTGTTTTCAAAATTAAATGCTTCTTCTGATGATCTTAAAAGAGTATATTAAAAATGATTTGTATTTTCTTTCTCAATAACAAAGTTTCTTATCATATTTTTAATTACTTAAAGGTAAAATAATTTCTTAAATAAAACATATTTAATAGTAAATGTCATGTATTAATGCAATTTAACATCTTTATAATTATTATACCAGTGTTTTAATACTAATTCACTGTCACTTTTAGAAATGTTGGGAAACAGATAAGCTTCAAAATTTAAGGATATTTATAGTCTAAACTATATTATTAGATATCATTTTATGAACAGTTCCTGATCCCAGCACCGGAGTAACACCAACCCCAAATATTTTAAAGATTCCGACCATAATGAAAATCTCAAGGAACTTATCGATTTGAAGGCTAGCCGGATCCTTATGAAGAAGACGCCTGTCTCTTATGTATCGAAAAGAACTTCACATCGACAAGATGCCCATCGGAGTTCAAGAAGGACGTTGGTGTGTACTAACTCAAGAAGGAAGCACTAAGTTTGGTGGATAAGTGTTCACCAACAGACGGGCTATACCATCAACACTTGGGAGAAATTCAAGGAAGAGTTTGAAAAAAAGTACTTTCCACCGGAGGCTCATGACTGACTACCTAAAGAATTCATAAGGCTAGAGCAAGGAAGTAAAATCGTGAGAGAGTAGGAGGCTGAATTCATGAGACTCTAGAGGTATGCCACATATTGTAATGTCAGTGACAAGGCTTTGGCACGGCAGTTCATGTAAGGATTAAATCCCGAAATCAGAAGCCGACTACAATCAGTGACTTTCACTAATCCCCATGAGGCCATAGAGAAGGCGGTAAATGTGGAGGTGTGTCTACTCCGAGAGAAGGTGGAAGAAAATAAGAAGAAAGGGGTCACTGGATAAGGTCAGATTGTAAACTCAATACCAAACCAGTCTGTTTGGCTTGGTCAGTCTCCTGCAGTGAATGATTTCATGGTGGAGGAACCTTCAGGCCAAGAGAGACCATGGGTGTTCTGAAATGCTACACTTGTGGTGAGGAGGGACATATTTTTGACATTGTCCCGACAACCGTAATTATAATGAAGCCCCTGCATTCGTGTTATGTTTTTTTGTGTGTAGAGGACATTATGCAACAATCTTTCATTTGAGATGAGGGAACAGACCAGGAGCACAGACTCAACCGACAAACAAACCCTCAGCCAAGTGTCAAGCCACAACGGGCAGATTCTACTCATTGGAGGCAGTATCCAATGGTCACATAACATGTATAGTTGGGCGATAACCCTCGTTTGAGTGATGTGTGAAATTATTTGAATGATTGCATGCTTGTGGAATTGTGTGGTTGTGATGCGGTAGAAACACTACATATTGGTGGAAACCCCACACATGCCTTATTTAACTTGGGAGAGACACATAGTTTTGTAACTCCCGAGGTAGCATCGCGGTATGGTAAGGGTTTCCTAAGAGAGGAAGTTAGTATTTCCTTGAAAACTCCCAGAAATGAAACCTTTAGTGCTATGAGTATGGTGATAGGTGTACCCATAGATATTGGTGATAGGGCCTTTAGGGCAAACCATTTAGTGGTACCGTTGAAACATTTTTAGGTAATTCTCGGAATGGATTGGTTGTCTAGCTCTAAAGCCCAGTTTGACTGTGAGAAGAGAAGAGTGACCTTTAAGAGTCATAAGACAGAGATTGCATACTACATAACTAAATCTATTGTGGTAATATCCTTAGTGACAGCCGTTAGGATAGTGAAGAAGCTAGAGTGCGGTGAGGCGTATTTGGTTGCTATTCGGGTGATTGAGGAGGATGGAGATAAAAAGTTGCTGATCGAGGACATAACAGTGATGAGAGATTATGCAGATGTGTTTGAACCTTTGACCTGATACCCACGCCAAGGAAGGACCCGTTTACAACAAAACCTAGAACTGGGAGCAACACAAATTGGGAAGGCACTGTAATGAATGGCCCCAGCCAAGCTGGCTGAATTGAAGACTCTGTTAGAAGATTTGATGGGGAAAGGTTTTGTCCGACCAAGTTCATCGCCTTGGAGAGCTCCGGTCCTATTTGTGAAGAAGAAGCATGACAGCATGATATACATCGATTACTGAGGGATCAACAATATTATGATTAACAACAAGTACCCACTTTCTAGGAGTGATGAGTTGTTAGATCAGTTGCAAGGAGCGAGTTGGTTTTTGAAGATAGACTTGGCTTCGGGCTACCATCAAATTTTGATCGCGGAAGGAGATGTGCAGAAGACGGTGTTCAATACTCGGTATGGAAAATATGAAGTCATGGTCATGCCGTTTGGACTCAACAACGCGCCGGCGGCATTTATTAAGTTAATGAATGAAGTGTTTCACGAATACTTGGGACAGTTTTGTGATCATCTTCATCGACGACATTTTGATCTATTCCCGATCAGAAGAAGATCATGGAGAGCACCTGAGAAAGGTTTTGGAAAGGTTGAGAAGTCAGATGATGTATGCCAAGTTCAGCAAATGTTGGTTCTTGGAAAAAGGAAAATTGTTTTCTTACGACACCGAGTATATTAGAACGAGGTGTGACGGTGGATCCGGATAAGGTAGAAGCTATTCAGGAATGGCCGCGACAAACGAGTGTCACTGATGTCCGGAGCTTTCTCGGCTTAGCTGACTACTATCTGCAATTTATTTAGGGTTTCGCCTAAACAGTAAAGCCTTTAATGAAATTTACAGGGAAGGATGTTACTTTTGTTTGGAACGAAGAGGTTGAAGAAGCGTTAATGAAGCTTAAGTAGACGCTAGTGATGACACCAGCCTGACGTTACCAAAACCTGGCAAGTCGTATACGGTGTACACAAATGCGTCAAAGATCAGTTTGGGGTGTGTCTTGATGCAATGAGACAAGGTGATAGTATATGGCTCGAGACAGTTGCGGAAGCACGAGGAAAACTATCCAACCCTCGACTTGAAGATGGCGGCCGTGGTATTTGCCTAAAATATCTGGATTGATCTAAACGGAGAGAGTGTGCAAGTATTTACCGACCATAAAAGCCTCAAGTACTAGTTCACCCAATCAGACTTCAACTTACAGTATAGACATTGAACGGAATTCATAGCGGGCTATGATGTGGAGATCTAATATCACCTAGGCAAGGAAAATGTTGTAGCAGATACCTTGAGTCGTCAGAAGGCCAGAGTGAGCATCAAGAATGAAGTAGAAGCGTTGAATGAATTGAAGGTCGTGAGTCTACCATCTTTGGAAGAAAAATCAAGTGAGCCTTTGAAACTCCCAGTAGAACCATGTCCATTTAATTCAGAGGATCCGAGAAGAACAAAAGCAGATGGGGAGGCCCTTTGTAAGTTTTAGGATCGAATTTAGTAGAATGAGTGACCAAAGTATTAAGAATTAGGAGATCACATAATGTAGAACAGATGTCAAAATGTATTGATGGAATTTTGTATGTTACAATCGTAGGATAATGTCTTTAAATAGACAGACAAAAGGATTCTACACAACAAGAGGATTCTACACATAAAGCCATTGTAACGCAGATCTATATGCAGATAGTGACAGCAGCCAACGCCTCCTTCTCCTTAGCTAGACCGTGACCTTTTCCACTTGCTGAACTCCCAAACTATCTTCTTAATCTTCCTTTGTTTATTCAGCTTGTTGACTGAGAAGGGTCATGTGAACATAAGCTTTTCCTTCCCTCCTTCTTAAGTGTATAAACTCCTTCTTTGTACTGTATGTTACACGCCATTTTTCCTTGTGCTACAGGTCATCTGTCTTTGCTTCATACTTTTATTCTCCTCTAATGACCAATACTCCTCTCAAGCTTAGAATGAGGTAAGGCTAAGCCTGGAATCCATTAAGCAATACCTCATTAAAAACCTTATCATAGAAAACCACTTGGGACAAAAACTATGATAATGGAAAAAGAGTGTATTGTCCATCGTTGAGAGGAGTTCTGATCAGTTATGTGGTAAGTCCACAAGTCCAACTTTTCTATGAATGTGAGCGTACACTTTTGGAAGTGCGCCCTTAGTGAAAGTGTTAGCCAACTGGTCTTCGATCCGAGTGAAACAGGGAAGAATCACTCCTTCTTCAATCTTCTATCTGACTTTGTGACAATCTACTTCAATATGTTTGGTTCTTTCATGGAAGACTGATTTGGTTGAAATGTGTATAGCCGCCTGATTATCACAATGCATTGTGATGGGATCTATTTGATCAATGTTAAGGTTTTTAAGCAACGCCTTCAGGCATGTTAGCTCATTGGTGAGTTTTCTCATTGCACGGTACTCAGCATCGGCCATTGAACATGCTACCACCTTTCGTTTCTTTCTCTTCCAAGTAACCAGGTTACCACCAATGAATGAGCAGTAGCTGGTTGTTTATCTTCTATCAGTTCTATCTCCAGCCCAATCAGCATCACTATATCCAACATTCTCAGTGCTTTCATTTCTTCCCATCCATATGCCATGACCAGGTGAAACATCATTGACCTTGCCACCTTCATCAAGTGTCTATTTTTCTTTTCAGCTACACCATTTTGTTGAGGTGTGTATGGGCAACTGGTTTGGTGCAAAATAATATTTGTTACTATCCGTAGACAAGCATGGTGAGGTCCAGACATAAGAGTGAACCAAATGAAAACAATTTTCATAAATAGTACTAGATTTTGGAAAGACAGATTTGCAGTGATTGTCAATAATACAAGTCTCACAATTAGCATGATCAAAAGAAACTTCAGGGAGTAACAACCTAAGCAAACACACATGTGGATGGCCTAATCTAGCATGCCACATAGCATTTAAGGAAACAGAAAAACAATAAGCAGATGATAATGGTTTGATAGATGAGAGGTCTTCTAAGGCATAGAGATCCTCCTTAGTTACTCATTTTCCAAGTAACTTCATAGTCTTAATATCCTGAAAATGCACATCATTAGGCCAAATATAGCAAAACAATTCAAGTCTGAAGTGGCCTTCCTAACAGATAAAACATTTGATGTAAAGTTTAGCATATAGAGAGCTTGAGAATCTTTGTTAAATAATTTCAAGTTACCAATCCCATTCACAGCCACCTTATCACCATTAGCTATAACTACATTCTCTAAAGCCAGTTCTATGGTGCTAAGCAGGTCCGGATTACTAATCATATGATGAGAAGCACCAGAATCAACAACGAGATGGCTATTAGGTTTGTGAAATAGAAATGTTTTACCAGACTCTTTGAGAGGGGAAAAGGACTTGATGAGAGCCTCAAGATCAGACTTCATCACCATGTCATTGTTGGTAGAGGAAACCATAGCTGTTTCTGTCTGGTTGTACTGTCCTTGGGTGCTCGCGGATTCAGTAGAGGTTGAGCTGTTTGCCCTCGGGTCTCTGAAGCATGGATTGGATCTGAATGGAGGTTGTGTTGTGGAACTTGGCTTGAGGTTAGGATGCAGAATCCAGCATTGAGACTTGTTGTGACCTCTTTTCTTGAAATGGCCGCACAGTCTTGGTCTTCTGTCTTCTGGAGGCTTGTAGAACCCCTTATTTGCAGTTGGCAGTTCATTCCTCACATTGAACAAGCCTAAGGACCATTGCTCCTTCTCAACTTGGGAGCACACTTCATCAAATATTGGAAGTTTATCTCCCCTTAGGATGTGCTTAATCAGATCGTTAAACATAAGATTTATGGTGAGGAGCAAGCTGAACACCTTGTCTTACTCATGCCTCTTATTCATTGTTGTTCAATCCATAGTGCTTGGCCTTATGATTTCCAACTCGGCCCACAGTGCTCTGAATTTCCCAAAATTCTTAGTGAACTCCAGATCTTCTTGGTTCAGGATGTTGATTGACCGCTTAACCTCAAACACACGGGTTAAGTTTAAGACTTTACATAGACGTTTTTCAGTGTCTCCCACAGCTCATAAGCTGATCCATAGTATGAGTATGCTTCACAATATTGAAGCATCAAGAGAGGATTGAAGGATGGACCATATTGACAGTTTGGTCTTCTAGGAACCATTTGCTCTCCTCCACTGGTAGAGTCTCTGCCTCCTTCTCCTTTCCTTTCTCCGAAGTGGCTTCATTTGGAGCTGTGTCGTTCACCACATGACTCCAAAGTCCCTGGCCACACAGCGAGGTTTTCCCGGTTCTTGACCACAACAGGTAGTTCTCCCCTTTGAGGGTGACTGGAATGAAAATTTGCTTGGTGTATTCCATCAGTATTTTGCCGAGATTGAAGGAGACTTGCTATTATCCACTGGAGAAAGCGAGATGATGAAGATTCAGTGGTTTGAGATGATAGATAGAGTATGAGGTGAATTGAATTTTAGCCAGAACAGTTTGTGGTAACACTGATCTTCTTGAAAATTGGTAGTGTTTTGGCTGAACAAAAGAGTTTCAAGAGATTTGATGAGAATGACAAGAAGATAGTGAGATATTTAGGTAGATTTTGTGGAGAATTAAAGAGAATGAGCACAAGGCTATGATACCATGTAAGTTTTTAGGATCAAATTTAGTAGAATGAGTGACCAAAGTATGAAGAATAAAGAGAGCACATAATGAAGAACAGATGTGAAAATGTATTGATAAAATTGTGTATGTTATAATCGTAGGCTAATGTCTTTAAATGGACAGACAAGATGATTTTACACAGCAAAGAGAATGAAAGGGACATAAAGTCGTTGTAACGCAGATCCATATGGAGATAGCGACAGCAGCCAACGGCTCCTTCTCCTTAGCTAGACCCGTGACCTTTCCACTTGCTGAACTCCCAAACTATCTTCTTAATCTTCCTTTGTTTATTAATCTTGTTGACTGAGAAGGTGATGGGACTCATAACGTGCTATCGGATCATCCTATTTCGAATGGATCGGAGGATGAGGAGCAGCACGTACCGGATCAGGAATCACCGAGCCAAGAAGTGCTGAATCAGTCTGTGGACCCAAAATATAGGATTGTTCGAGGAAGTTCTGACTTTGCCCGAGAAGATCAGACCATGCATTTTGACCCGCACCCAGAGGACCCTGGAGCCGACCGTACGGTGTATCGCTTCATCCGCTTTCGACCAAACGATCGATCTGGTCGACCTTATGAGGTTCTTTCTCAACCCATTTCGAGAGAAAGGAAGAAAAGTTCGACCAGAGTTGCATTTGCCCGAGTAGATTTGGTCGAGCATCACATTACTCGTTCTGCACCCGATTTTGCCCGGAGCCATGTTCTGATCGATGGGGCTAAAATCCTTGCCGACTGATTGAAATGCTGATTTCGATAGGATTTTGGAATTTTCCTCCGAGCAAAAATCTAAGGCCAGAATTATGGAACTCAAGGAAGGTTTGGGTCGAATCCTTTCTCGTCTTGCTCAAGCCAAAGTTCTTATGCCCCATTGACCGACAGTATGCATCATCCAAGTGACCGAGCCAAAGACTTAGACAGTACACGCCAAAGTAGCCGAAGGGCCACCTTGACCAAACCACGTGAATTGAAGGTTTTGTTGATTACAATAAATTTCTAGTCTTTGTCTTTGTTCTAGGATGCTAAAAATTATGTTCTTCATTTATTTCACGTAAGACTCTATATGTACTCACTGATCTTCTCCATTCCAATAAAATTACACATATTTTTATCTAAAACTTCTGACAGTAAATCTATGTGTTCTTGAGAACATATCTGGTTGCTGGTGCGTAATATCCTTCAGCCAAAACTCATTTCTAATGTGTGTCATATCCTTAGAAACAATCGGGAATATCAAAGACTCTACATCTCCTTTATGCGACTCCCTTCACGTCCACATCACCTTAGTTGGGGCCACAACCTCGGTTGAAAGCATATCTATGCCCAGTTTAAGAGTGCCGATCAAGTGGGATCATATCAAGTGATATCAGAGTTACCTCTTAAAAGTGTATCTCGAAAAAAATTCATCTTCTCTCTTTTCACAATTTTTATTTCTGGGTAACACTTGTCTTCTCTTCTTGTTCTAAATTTGGAATCCAGGCCCTTCTAACCTGTTTTCCAAATTCAAATTCATATCTAAAAAAATATCAACAATTCAAAATTCTTTGCACAGGTTGTGGAAGAGATAGTCTGCTGTCTGAGGAGAAATCCAGCCTTGATGTGGTTAAAACGGACTCCCCCTCAATAAATCTCTTATCTTCTAGTCTTTTCTTGGGTTTTTGTTTTCAAAAAGAATTTCCATTGGTCTGATTGGATTGTTTCCTAGAAAACTCTTTGGAAACTTCACTTTCAAAAAATCACTTGCAAAATCTTTGTGAAACATTTGTGAGGAACCAAACACTTGAGTGTTGTCTTCATTAACGTTGTTGACAAAATCATGATAACAACGATGAGACTCCTCCTTAAACTAACGTTAATGCTCTTTTGGTTGAAGCTTTGTTGGCGCAGGTACATCACATGATGAGGAGGGAGTTGGACTCTATCCTTACTAGACTTGACGAGTTAACTCCGCCAACCCACACCAATGAACAACCGGCTCCAGCACAACCCAACAGGGGAGAGGGACATGGACGTACGACTGTTGACCCTCAAGCTGAAGAATATTATAGCCATGATGGAAACTCTTCTAGGGAGAGTCAGAGGAGTCACACCGTTACAGGGGAATTAGAGTAAAAACTCAGCATGATTTTGCTAATCATAAACTGAAAATCCCCTCTTTTATGGCAGGAATGATCTGGACACTTCTTGGAATGGGAGAAAAAGATCGAACTTGTCTTTGACTATTAGAACTATTCTGACGCCAATAAGGTAAGGATCACAGCGACTAAGTTCTATGATTATGCTATAATTGGTGGGATCAGTTTGGGACCAGTAGGAGAACGAACGAATAGAAGCCTGTGGAAACGTGGACCGAACTTAAAGGCATCATTAGGAGACGGTTCGTTCCAAGCAACTGCCACCGTGACTTACATCAAAGATTAAGAAAACATTCACATGGCAGTACAAGTGTTGAGGAATATTACTAGGAAATGGAAGCCTTGCTGATCAAATCTTATTTTTCGGAAGACAGAGAGGTGACCATGACATGCTTCTTGGGTGGTCTTAACTGTGACGTACATGATCACTTGGAGATGGAGCACTACGTGGAACTGGATGAAATGTTGCACAAGGCGATTTTGGTTGAGCAACAACTCAAGAGGAGGGGTAGCTCGCGGACTTCTTTCGGTCATTCAAAACCCTCATATGGTCTCAACATCCAGACCGGCCTATCACGAAAGCGATAAGTCTATTACCAAGAAAATATCTGATTTTCAAACTGATACTGCTCTTCATGATTCTAAAGGAAAGACACCAGAAGCAACCGACACCTGAAATTGAGATGTCAAATGCTTCAAGTGCCAAGGCCGAGGTCATTACTGATAGATAAGGCAATATGTAATATTTCCTTAATACATTTATGTAGTCATAATCCTATGTGTATATATAATGTAAAATGAATACAATGAGAGGCACGAACTATACTCCGATTACATGGTATCAGAGCGTTTATTTTCCTTTGAAAAGTAACCCTAAAATTCAAGTGCCTCTTTTTCTTCTCTCCCTCTCTTCATCTCTCTTTGTCTCAGATCCTTTGTTTCTTCTTCACCTTTCTCCCTTTTCTTCTGACTTCTCCTCATTCTCACGATGGAAGTAGCGAGAGCAGATAAGGCTTTTGGGGTTACACACATCAACTCCTATATTCTTATCATTCTTGATATGCAAAAGATGAATAATGATGCATGGCTTGAGCTATTTGAGACACACTGTCTCACATTTGCAGTCTCCGCACACATCGACGGCACGTCTCTTTCTGCAAATCCTGATGACACGCCATGGAAAGAGAGAGATGGTCTTGTGAAGATTTGGATTTATGGAACGATCTCCACTTCCCTTCTCGACACGGTACTCAAAACCAAGTGTAAGGCTCGAGATCTGTGGACCACGATTGAAGCGCTATTTCGTGACAACAAAAGAAGCAAGTGCTATTCAACTAGATAATGAGCTGCGCTCTCTCACCATTAGAGACTTATTGATTTACTACTACTGTCAGAAACTGAAATCATTATCGGATTTGCTTGCCAATGTTGATGCACCTGTCTATGTGTGCCATTGTGACACATATATTAAACTGTCTCTCTGTAAAAGTTGATTACATCATCAACGTCATCAAACATTGTGTTCTGTTTCCATCATTTTCAAAGGTTATATCTATGTTACTCATGGAGGAAGATAGATTGAAGAAACAATCAAAGCTACCGGTGCATCACGAGTCACACTCATCCTCACCAAACATCTTGTATGTGGCTCCTCCATTGACGGCTTCTTCCTAACAACAACATCTAAGTTATTATCACAACAACAATGGATGTGGTCGAAGTAGAGGCAGGAACAACAGCCACCATGGTAGAGGACGTCATCAACAAAGTTGGTACAACAACAACACTTGGCCGGCTCAAGCAACGCACAACCCACCTCGATAGCGAATGCATTCAACACCATGAGCATTCGAGAACCACCAGACTCGGGCTGGTATATGGACTCAGCAGCTACAGCACATCTTACCTCGCAGCCAGGTACATTACATTTTCTTGTTAATAAGAGCTCGGTTCCATCTATGATTGTGGGTAATGGATCTTCTCTTCCTACCAATTCTATTGGTTACGGATCTATCCCTTCTTATACTCTCCCTCTTCATTTAAACAATGTTTTTGTCTGTCCTTCTATTATTAAAAATATTGTTTTCGTTCATCAATTTACCAAGGATAATTGGGTCACCATTGAATTTGATCCATTTAGTTATTCTGTTAAGGATTTTCGAACTCGGAGACAACTCCGATGTGATAGTTCTGGACCACTCTACTCCATCAGCCCATTATCTTCCGTGCCTTCTTCTCATCATGCGTCTGTGTCATCAGTCCCCAGTTACACCTTGTGGCATCGCCGTCTCGGCCATCTGGGAAGCAATACATTTCAATCCTTACTTTCCTCTAATTCAATAAAATGCTCAAAAGACATGTATTTGTGCCATGCATGTCAATTAGGCAAGCATGTGCATCAACCTTTTGAGTCAGGTATGTCTTCTGTTTTTGAACCTTTTCAACTTATACATTCTGATGTCTGGACCTCTCCAGTCTCAAGCTTTGGGGGAATAAAATATTATGTTATCTATCTTAATCAGTTTTCTCTTTTTTTTTTTTGGGTTTTTCCTCTTAAACACAAAAGTGATTTATTTCAAGCATTCTTACACTTCTCCGCCTATATTCAAACTCAATTTGGCAAAACAATCAAATCACTTCGATGTGACAATGGGGGAGAATACAATAACAGAAAATTTCTTGATCATTTATCCTCTCATGGCATAGTCCCCCGGTTTTCTTGCCCATATACTTCCCAACAAAACGGGAAAGCTGAGCGTACTCTCCGCACTCTCAATCACTTGGTATGCACAATTCTCATTCAAACAAATATGCCTCACGAGTTTTGGGTTGAAGCTCTCCATATGACTGCATATCTATTTAATATTCTTCCCTCTACAGCCATACAAAGTTATACACCATTTACAAAACTCTTTACATAAACATGTTAACTATGATTCTCTCTGTGTCTTTAGGTGTCTCTGTTATCCTAATCTTTTACCTATGACCCCTAAAACTCTCACCTCGATCTACTGCTTGTGTATTTGTAGGATACCCATCTCACCATAAAAGTTTTCGCTGCCTTGACCTCACCACTCGTAAAATTCTAATATCTCGTCATGTTGTGTTTGATGAGAATACCTTACACAAACCCCCATCTTCTCCTAATACATAATCTCCTTCTCTTACGCCTCCTTCAAACTCTCGTCTATCTCGTCTCCTTCTTACATAGTCACCACCAGTGCCTCTTTCTGGTGAAAACTCTGAACCAAACTCTTCTCCCTCTGAGTCACCCCGTGATTGGGCTGGCTGACCGGATACACGACGCTCAACCTTGGGCTATTGCGTTTTCCTTGCCGACAACCTGATCTCATGGTCATCCAAAAGACAACACACTGTATCACGTTATAGAGGAGTTGCTAATGCAGTTGCAGAAACAACATGGATCCGGAATCTTCTGTTGGAACTTCATAATCATGTTACCACTGCCTCATTGGTCTATTGCAACAACGTTAGTGTGGTGTACCTCTCTACGAATCCGGTTCAGCACCAACGCACAAAACACGTCGAAATCGACATACACTTTGTGCGATAAAAAATTGCAGTTGGCCATGTATGGGTCTTCCATGTTCCATCCTCTCAGCAATTTGCAGATATGTTCACCAAAGGGTTACCAACGTCACTTTTCCATGATTTTTGGTCCAGTCTCAGCATCAAACAAAACCCAGCTTGACTGCGGGGGAGTGATATATAAGACAATATGTAATATTTCCTTAATAAATTTTTGAAGCCCTAATCCTATCTGTATATATACTGTATAATGAATACAATGAGAAGCACAGACTTTATTCCGATTACAATTACGCCAATGAGTGTACGAACAGAAGAACGATGATCGTCCTAAACAATGGCGTGTACGAGATCGAGATGGATGGTTGAGGATTCAGAGACATACCCTGAAGAAAGAACATGTTCAGAAAGCTGCTCATGGTGAGCTTTTGGTAGCAAGACGCACTCACAGTGTCTAGCCTAATGACGACGATCAAGAAAAAAGAAAAAACCTCTTTCACACTCACTGCTTCGTCCAAGACAAGGTTGGTAATTTTATTATTGATGGAGGTAGTTGCACTAACATTGCTAGTGAGTCTTTGGTCAGGAAACTTGGTCTTACCATTCGGAAACATCCACAACCATTTAAACTCCAATGGCTCAATGAAGAAGGAGAGCTGAAAGTGGATAGCCAGGTGATGATTTCATTTACCATTGGAAAGTATCAGGATGATGTTCTTTGTAACGTCTAGCCAATGGGAGCCGGTCATATTTTTTGGAAAGACCGTGGCAGTTTGACAAAAAGGCCTTGCACGACGGTTACTCAACCGGTACTCTTTCAACCACCGTAGCAAGAAGATCATCCTAGCTCCACTCTCTCTGAAAGAAGAGCATCTTGACCACCTGGCCCTTAAGAAGAGATTCAAGAAGGAACATAAGCCAGTGGATGAGTCAAAACCTGCTAAAGTAATCTGAACAGAAACGGTTCTAACCTATTTGCCAAGGCTAGCACTGTAAGTAAAGTCTATTATTCTCGGCAACCTATGCTTCTTTTTGTTAATAAAGAAGTACTGATGAACGTATCTGACCAACCACCAGACATTTCGAGTGAACTTGATAAAATTTTGCAGGACTTTTCTGATGTGTTTCCAGGTGAAGAACCAACAGGATTGCCTCCCTTGCTTAGCATTGAATAGAAAGATAGACTTTTTCCTGGGAGCATCTCTGATACGCCCTAGATTAAGGATAACTCAAACTGGCACAGACTGATAGACTATATGTAAAGAAGTAAGGCGATTCAAGGGTGCTTTTGGATGGAACGATGGGTCGCACGTTGGATGCGAAAGACAAACGGTATTCCCAATCTTCAAGGACCTGGATATGACGCACCAAAACTCCTTTTCAGAGGTTGTTGATCGGATATTACACACCAAGCAACAAGAAGATTATTCTTGACAAAGAGAAAACTTTTTTGCTGAAATTTTTTATTGTTCTTGAATAATGAGCTAAGAGTTGCTTTTATACTTAGTTTTAGCTAGCTAAGAAATGAAAAATACAGAACCTTTGATGTCCCAAAGAAATAGGTCCACAGGCAAAAACTTAAAATAGAAATAAAATGTAAATCGGTCCAAATGGACTGTTGGCCTCCTTTTCCGTGTTTGTATGAAAATGCAAGGTCGGTCCATCTTTTTGGTTTCCAGCGTCCCACATAAAATGCATTCAAGATCGGTCACATAAAATGTGGAACTAAGACTTAGTCGCTGAAGCTTGGCTCGGATTCTTCTAAGGTATGAACAAGTGTCACTTGGCCACCCAGGACACGGACTGATCCAGCTGGCCAATGCGAGTCTTGACTTGAGAAAAGTATTCTGATAGCTTGAGAAGTCCAGCTCTAGAATATGGCACGAGAGAAAATCCCAGAATATGCTCGAACAATGAGTTCAAGAGTTTATCCCGATCCGTGATTCATGGATACCGTTCAAGAGAGAGTAGCCACAATCAACTTCAAAATCTTCTCGGGCTAAGTCAGTTCTGTCACGATCGAAAGCTGTAGACTGACTACTAACTCGGGAAAGGTCAGTTATGGCACAGTCAGTTCCATGATCCAGCTTCAACTCGGTTCCAGATGCACTCGAGCGGTACACGACACGATTGGATGGCTCGGCTTCACTGTGCACGACACGGTCGGTCGGAGCAACCTTGGATTCTCCTCGAGCAAAGTGTTTCTCTGGTCCACCAGTACGGTCAATACCACCTTTAACCTGATCCAAATGCTTTTTTCGAGCTGTACTCCTTCTTCTCCACTTTTCGAGGCTAAACCCACCTTCTGATCCGATGCAGCGTTCTGAGGCGTATCATTCCCCTCCTCTTCAAAACGATTTTTCCTCAAATCAGGAACATCTGCAACAAATGGATTCCAGTCAGAAACATTGAAGCTTGGATAGATGTCATATTTACCTTGTAGATGTAGCTTGTAAGCATTGTCAAGGATTTTCTGAATGATCTGAAATGGACCATCAATCCTTGACATAAGTTTTGACTTTCTCCCCTCTGGAAATCTTTCCTTTCTCAAATGGACCCAGACTAAGTCACTTTCTTGGAACACCACTTTCTTCCTTTTGTGGTTTGCTTTCTTCTCATAGATCTCGTTTTTTGGCCTTGATCTTGGCTTGGACCTTCTCATGCAACTTCCTGATGTACTCCGCTTTCTTCTTGCCATATGTACTAACTCTTTCACTTAAAGGCAAAGGAAAAAGATCAAGTGGAGAACTAATTAGCAGAATGCATTGTGTGATTATATGCAAATTCAACATGTGGTAAACACTCCTCCCAAGTTTTAAGGTTTTTGTTGACCAAGGACCTAAGCAAGGCTGAGAATGTGCGGTTCACCACCTCAGTTTGACCATCTGTTTGTGGGTGACAGGTTGTTGAAAACAATAGCCTAGTTCCTAACTTAGACCACAAAGTCTTCCAAAAATAACTAAGGAACTTAGCATCCCTATTAGGAACAATGGTCATAGGCATTCCATGTAATCTAACAATGTCCCTAAAGAACAAATCAGCAAAATGTACTGCATCATCCGTCTTATGACATGGAATAAGTGAGCCATCTTAGAGAATCTATCAACAACAAAGATGAAATCTCTACCAGACTTAAACATAGGCAGTCCTAGCACATAGTCTATAGAAATATCAACCCATGGATGAGAAGGGATTGGAAGTGCAGAATACAAACCTTGGTTTTTTGCCTTGGACTTGGCATGTTTTCAATCTTGATATGCCCTAGATTAAGGATCACTCAAACTGGCACAGACTGATAAACTCCACGCAAAGAACGAATTAGATTCAAGGGTTGTTTTGGATGGATCGATGGGTAGCACGTTGGATGTCAAAGGCCAACGATATTCCCACTCTTCAAGGACCTGGATATGACGCACTAAGACTCATTTTCAGACGTTGTTGATCGGATATTTCACACCGGCTGCATATCCTTTCCACATATTTCATTAGAGTTGGCGGTATAAATGGTCATAAACCACCTTATATGTCTTTTTCACTCCAAAATGTCCCATGACACCACCAGCGTGTGCTTCCCTCACAAACATTTCCCTCAAGGAACATTGGGGCACACAAAGACGGTTATCAAAGAACAAAAACTCAGCAACCTGATAGTACTTCCCATATGCCACCTTAGCACTCTTTTTAAAAATTTGTTTGAAGTCCTGATCTGTTGTATATAGTTCTTTGTACTCAAAACCCAGGAACTAAATTTCTAGAGCAGAGAGAAGAAAATACATAGGGGGCAAGGCATCGGCCACAACGTTTTCTTTTACTTGTTTGTACTTGATGACATATGGGAATGTCTCAATGAAGTCTACCCAGCAAGCTTGCCTCTTGTTCAGCCTTTGTTGACCCTTGAGGCGTCTTAGTGACTGATAGTATCTATGAATCACAAAATCCTTGGGCCAGAGATAATGTTGCCAAGTTTAGAGTGCCCTCATCAAAGCATACATTTCTTGGTCATAGGTCGGATAGTTAATTTTTGCACCACCAAGTTTCTCACTAAAATAAGCAATGTGCTTCTTTTCCTGCATCAAGACAGCACCAATACCCACGTCTGAGGCATCGCATTCAATCTCAAACATTTTAGAAAAATCAGGAAGAGCAAGTAAGGGAGCTTGGGTTAACTTCCTTTTTAGCGTTTGAAAGCCCTCATCCTGAGCTTGTTCCCATTTGAAACCAACACTCTTTTTGATCACTTCTGTGAGGGGAGCAGCTATTGTGCTGAAGGTTGGGACAAATCTCCTATAGAACCCAGCCAGGCCGTGGAATCTCCTGACCTCTCCAATGGTCTTTGGACTTGGCCAATCTCGGATAGCCTTGACATTCTCCTCATCAACTCGGATTCCTTCAGCTCCTACAACAAAACCCAAGAAAACCAGATTATCTGATCCAAAAGAGCATTTATTTAAATTAGCAAACAATTTTTCTTCCCTTAACACTCGTAAGACAGCTCTCAAGTGTTTTTCATGATATAACCATTTCTTGTTATAAACAAGTGTGTCATCAAAGTAGACTACCACAAAGTGTCCTATGAAACACCTTAAGACATGGTTCATTAATCACATAAAAGTACTAGGAGCATTGGTCAACCCAAAGGGCATCCCAAGCCATTCATACAATCCCAATTTTGTCTTAAAGGCTTTTTTCCACTCATCACCCTCTTTCATGCGAATTTGGTGATAGCCACTCTTCAAATATATCTTAGAAAACACAGCATACCCATGAAGCTCATCTAACATATCATCTAGCCTAGGAATAGGGTGTCTGTACTTTACTGTTATGTTGTTGTTGTCATGGCAGTCCACACACATTCGCAATGTTCCATCCTTTTTGTGGACTAGGAGAACTTGCATTGCACATGGGCTGAGACTCTCCCTGATGTACCCTTTGTTTAAGAGGTCATTAATCTGCTTTTGTAGTTCCTTAGTTTCCACTGGATTGGTCCTATAAGCCGGACTGTTTGGAAGTGAGGCACCTCAGAAAAAGTTAATCTGATGCTCAATGCCTCTAACCGGTGGCAATCCCTTAGGATTTTCTTCTGGAAAACATCAGAAAAGTTCTGCAAGACAGCTTTGAATTCACTCGGAAGCTCCGGTACTAGATCAGTGGTGGCCATTAGCGTGTCCTCGTAAAAAAGTAGTAGAAAGGACTGTTGAGTTATCAGAGACTTCCTTACCTGACCCTCTTTGGAATAGGACTTGAGATTCTTGTTGGCCACTTTTAAATCTTTCAGGTTAGAATCTTTGTCCCGGTTCTGTTTCAGTTGGATCTGGTCCTGGTGCACCTCCAATGGGGACAAAGGCACCAACATGATCTTTCTTCCATCATGCTCAAAGGAATGCATATTGGTGAAGTCATTATGGAGTGCCCTTTTATCAAATTGCCATGGCCGACCTAAGAGAATGTGGCTTGCATCCATTGGCAACACATTGCACAGTACTTCATTATCATATCTCCCAATTGCCAATGGTACCGTTACTTGTTCTTTTACTTGTGATTCTCCAGCCTCATTCAACCATTCCAACTTGAACGGTCTAGGGTGAGGTCTAGTCTCCAAGCCAAGTTTCCTGACAAGAGTTGCACTTGCAACGTTAGTGCAGCTTCCACCATCAATAATAAGAGAACAAACTTTATCTTGAACAAGACATCTATAATGAAATAAGTTCTCCCTCTGTTCTTGTTCGGCTGGTTTGGGCTGGACACTTAGTGATCTCCTTATGACTAGAAAGTGTCCTTGGGCCGAATAGTCAGTCGCTTCTCCCTTTACCTCATCAAAAAATTTCCAGTGTCCTCTTTTCCCTCTATATCATCCTCGGAGTCCACCTCACCATTTTCCAGAAGAGTCATCACCTTTTGTTTGGACATTTGTGAGCATAGTGACCATGGCCAGGGCCATTTGAAACACCTAATGTCTATGGACCGGTTGCTGGTATCAACCGCTTTTCCTTTGTCAAATCGAGAAGGAGTATTAATTTTCAAATCAGTATTTGGCTGGGCAGAAGACTTACCTTTGTCTTGGTAGTTAGGCTTTGGAGCATATGACGATTTAGAGAAACCGCTCCTCTTGGTCTGTTGTTCAATGAATACAGCCTTGTGCAACATCTCTTCTAAGCTTTCATACTCTTGAAGATCCATGCGATCCTGGATGTCATGGTTTAGGCCAGCAAGGAACCTAGCCATTATTGCCTCCAAAGTCTCATCTACATCCGCTTTGATCTTAAGAGTTTCTATCGCTTGGAAATAATCTTCCACGAATTTGGTTCCTTGAAGCAAATGTCTGAGTCTTTGGTGGACGTCTCGGTGGTAATAGGATGGCACAAAACGCTTTCTCATCAAGTATGTGAGTTCCTCCCAATCAGCTATGGGTGCGTCACATGTTCTCCTTCTGTGGGTCATAACTTGATCATACCAATTAATAGCATAGCCATCAAATTTAGCCACAGCTAACCTAACCTTCTTAAGCTCAGAGAAGTTTTGAAAATCAAAGAATAACTCAACTTTTCTTTCCCATTATAGATAAACAGCTGGATCAATATTTCCATGAAAAGTTAGAATCTTAAGCTTAAGTCCACCTAGATTATCATCATTCCTTTCATTCCTACCATTTCTATCATCCATATCATAGCCCCTAGCAAAAGGATTAACATCACCTTCATCATGGTTTCTTTGACCTCGCCTAGACCTGTTGATGGAGCGGTCCTC
>KE156157.1:80292-91835 GCA_000411075.1 Sisymbrium irio | reverse complement strand
CTTCCTGTGTATGCAGAAGGCGTAAACAAGCCAACCAAATTTCTGATACTCGATTGTGTGTGCCAACAACGCAATCATGGGGCGTCCTTAGATTCACGACATGGGAGCGGTTCCATCGACTCTTCATCAAACTATCAAATTCTACACGCCATGGGGAGTGAAAGAAATCAAAGGTCAACAAGAAAATTCACGTTCGTGCTACCAGTCCACGTTGAAAAGAAAAAGCCAATTAACTATGCAAATAAATAGCTCGCCTCTAGGTGGAGCAGTTAGATGAAGTGCCATTGTATGAAATTAATTTAGAAAATATTGTGACCAACGGTTCAAGACTACAGCAGACACGTGTCGCAGACTCATCGACTTCTAGTCATCACCATTCAATTTTGCTTTTATTTCAAATAATTTTTGGGAATTCCTTTTTATTTTCGTTTTTAAGTCTCGGTTTTGGATTTATACCTTTTGTCCCAAGCTTTAGACACTTTATTAATGTAAGATTTGATTTTCAGTTTTAAAAATAAACATGCGTAATGGTCATTCCACAAGGGAAACATCCCAAAATAATTACCAACGAGAAACACACTGCTCAAATCTCTTTATAAACAACTTAGAAAAGCGAGTCGTATGGCAGGGAACAATCCCAATTAAAGTCAAACTGCTCGTAGCAAATTACAAACTGCACGTAGCAAGATATAAGGAAGCTTTAAGCTGCACGTGTCAAGTTATAAGCTTCTTGTAGCAAGCTGCAAGTTTCACTTAATAAGCTGCAAACTGCAATCAGCAAGCTGCGAGCTTAACGTATCAAGTTGCAAGCTGCACATGTCAAGTTATAAGCTTCACGTAGCAAGCTGCAAGTTTCACTTAATAAGCTGCAATCTGCAATCAGCAAGCTGCGAGCTTAACGTATCAAGTTGCAAGCTGCACGTGTCAAGTTATAAGCTTCATGTAGTAAGCTGCGAGCTTCAACTAATAAGCTGCAAGCTGCAATTAGCAAGCTGCCAGCTTAACGTATCAAGTTGCAAGCTGCACGTGTCAAGTTATAAGTTTCACGTAGCAAACTGCAAGCTTCAACTAATAAGCTGCAAGCTGCAATTAGTAAGCTGCGAGCTTAACGTATCAAGTTGCAAACTGCACGTGTCAAGTTATAAACTTCACGTAGCGAGCTTCACTTAATAAGCTGCAAGCTGCAGTTAGTAAGCTGCGAGCTTAACATATCAAGTTGCAAGCTGCACGTGTCAAGTTATAAGCTTCACATAGCAAGCTGCAAGCTTCACTTAATAAGCTGCAACTAGCAAGCTGTAAACTTAACATATCAAGTTGCAAGTTACACGTGCTACAAGATTGACGTAGTAAGCCGCAAGCTTTACCTAATAAGCTGCAACTAGTAAGCTGCAAGCTTAATGTAACAAGCTGTAAGCTTCACCTAGCAAGTTTCAAGCTTAACGTAGCAAACTGCAACTAACAAGCTGTAAGCTGCAAATAGCAAATTACAAGCTTCACCTAACAAGTTGCAAGCTGCAACTAGCACGTGTCAAGTTACAAGCTTCACATAGACAAGCCTCACATAGTAAGCAAGCAGCAAGCTTCACCTAGCAAGTTGTAAGCTGCAAGTAGCAAGCAAGCTGCAAGCTTCACCTAACAAGTTGCAAGCTGCAACTAATAAGTTGTGAGCTGCAACTAGCAAGCTGCAAGTTTCACCTAGCAAGCAGTAAGCTGCAATTAGCAAGCTACGAGGTGAAAACTTAACGTATCAAACTGTATATCGCATCTAGTAAGCTAAGCTTTACCTAAGAAGCTACAAACTTTACCTAGTAAGCTGCAAGCTAAACGTCAAAACCTGCAAGTTGCATCCAACAAGCTGCAAGTTGCATTCAACAAGCAGCAAGTTTCACCTATCAAGCTGTAAGTTGCAATCAGCAAAATTGCAAGCTTTATGTGTCACGTCACAAGATACAAAGCTGCACATGACAAACCGCAAGTTCACAAGTTTCACGTAGTAAACCACACATAACATGTTACAGAAAAGAAAAACTACATGAAAGTCAAGATGAAACATGAAATTCGATAATCTAAGACAAATACTAGAGATCATAGCGCAGAAGTGTCTTGCTCCGATGCAATTCGTTCACGAGCTTCAGTAGCAGCAACATACTCTTCAATAATAAGGGGAGGCTTTCTATGGGACTCCACCTGAACTGTCAACACATGTTGGTACCGGGGTCTACCTCAGCGAGATACCATTTCTTGTGCCCGCGTAACAAACACTGCCGCATAGCTTCCCACCAAGCGATGATGATCGCACCACTTGAATGGAAATCTAACTCGTTCTTTAGAACCTCAACCTATTTCGCAAGGCTTAAGCTCTCTCGATAGACGAATTCCTTGTCCTTCTTGGATCTAGTAAGATCAGCTTGAAGGCTTAGTAAAGACAGGTCACGTTCCTGAACCTGTTGTTGCAGACTAGAAATCTCTTCATCTTTGGAGAAATTCGACGTGCGAGCAAGCTCCAAGATTCTAGGTGAAGCTATCGACTAAAAAAATGGCTCCTTTTAATGACGTAAAACGAAGACGTTGCCTGCTAAAATGGGGGGCAAAGAAAAAAGATTAAACCAAGATACCAATATTCTTTGGAAGGGGAAAGGTGAATGCCAAAAAATTATACTAAAAAATGGTTCAAAAACTATTCTTGTTCCTAATTGTCAAGCTCCACGAGGTAGGAGGCTACATTTCATGCAGATCCGACATACACAGTTTGAAGGCAACAAACGACTATTCCTAAAAGGTAAATTGACCATGCTGGTTTACAACATGACCATATGCTAAAATATCCAATATCTAACTACTCTCCAAATTCTAACTAAGAAAATGGAGAGTGGGGGGAAAACTGTTGGGGATAATTTTAACATTAAGTTTGACCAAGTCAACCTGACTAGCGACGAGCAATGCTAGCCGTTGATTTTACGCCTTGTATCCAACGGCGTGGATTCAACTAGATTACATTTCTAAATAAGGAAAAGGGAAGACTAGCTAAGCAAGGCTAGCAAGGAAAGATTCGCAGGACAAGATTCTTAATGCGAGATTCGTGGAGTAAGATTCGTAAGGTTAGATTTGATAAGCTTGAATCGAAAGTTAGACTTATCGAATCAGGAAAAATATACTAGATAAACACGTCTAGATTAAAAGTTAACCTTATCGAATAAGGAAACGAGATATATTNGCAAGGCTTAAGCTCTCTCGATAGACGAATTCCTTGTCCTTCTTGGATCTAGTAAGATCAGCTTGAAGGCTTAGTAAAGACAGGTCACGTTCCTGAACCTGTTGTTGCAGACTAGAAATCTCTTCATCTTTGGAGAAATTCGACGTGCGAGCAAGCTCCAAGATTCTAGGTGAAGCTATCGACTAAAAAAATGGCTCCTTTTAATGACGTAAAACGAAGACGTTGCCTGCTAAAATGGGGGGCAAAGAAAAAAGATTAAACCAAGATACCAATATTCTTTGGAAGGGGAAAGGTGAATGCCAAAAAATTATACTAAAAAATGGTTCAAAAACTATTCTTGTTCCTAATTGTCAAGCTCCACGAGGTAGGAGGCTACATTTCATGCAGATCCGACATACACAGTTTGAAGGCAACAAACGACTATTCCTAAAAGGTAAATTGACCATGCTGGTTTACAACATGACCATATGCTAAAATATCCAATATCTAACTACTCTCCAAATTCTAACTAAGAAAATGGAGAGTGGGGGGAAAACTGTTGGGGATAATTTTAACATTAAGTTTGACCAAGTCAACCTGACTAGCGACGAGCAATGCTAGCCGTTGATTTTACGCCTTGTATCCAACGGCGTGGATTCAACTAGATTACATTTCTAAATAAGGAAAAGGGAAGACTAGCTAAGCAAGGCTAGCAAGGAAAGATTCGCAGGACAAGATTCTTAATGCGAGATTCGTGGAGTAAGATTCGTAAGGTTAGATTTGATAAGCTTGAATCGAAAGTTAGACTTATCGAATCAGGAAAAATATACTAGATAAACACGTCTAGATTAAAAGTTAACCTTATCGAATAAGGAAACGAGATATATTTCGAGATATTTTCGAGATTCTAAGGGAATCTAGGGTAAGCGACAACCTCTTATAAATAGAAGAAGGTCGACTTGAATAGAATGATCAAGCAACTAGAGAAACAAGTAGAGACATAAACAATCGATCACTTGACGACCACTATGGCTCATAAATCGATTGATAACTTCTTGTTTCTTATTCAGACTTTTTCTAATTAATCAATAAAATCGAGTTTTACTCTACAATTCTGTGTTTTCTGTACTCCTTCAACAAACTTGTTTATTTTGACGAAACAAATGTTAAGTTTAGAATAGATCAAACAAACCTTTAAAGGTCATGTGATAATACATCTTAAGAGAGGCAGACTGTGGTGTCCCAGAATCACATGTGATTATTAAATCACTAAACAAATTCAACGACCATATATAGTTCTCTTTTTGAAGCACAACGATTCGTTGCGCTTGCAATATTTCTCTTTTTCATGTCGCATGATCTTCACCTATTGTAAGTTATAAATTGGTTCAGATGCCAAATGAAAAAAGCGAATGATCCAACAATCTTTTTTTTTATATATCAATAATTCTTTTCTACAAGTTTTTTTTATTAGAAATTTTATCAAAAATCTTACAACTTTTTTGAATTGATTTTAAATAAGTAGTAGTTATTGGTTACTGCTTTTAATGATTTGTAAATCCTAGTCAAATCACATGTAATTAACTGAGTGGTAAATTTAAGAGAAATAATTAAAGGATTTTTTTGTTGAGGTATCAATTTTTCGTTTTTTTTTTCCATTTTTAATTTTTCATTAATCTAAATTCTGGAACTTATTATTAAAAAATATATTTAATCCTGTAACCAAACACTAATTAACAGTATTTTACAATATATTAAATTTTCAATTAATTTACTCCTCTTTAGAATAGGGTTAAAGAAAATAAATTGCTAACTATATTGAAAAATTATAATAAATTAATTGATCATATATTGAAGATAATAATTTATATCAGATTATCGCTCAGTTAAGATTTCAATGATTTTAATTTTCATTTCAAAATTAAAATTTCATAACAATATATATATATCAAGAAAATTTTGAAAATGATAAACTAAAAGTTGAAAATAAATTTTAAAAAATAAAAAATTACACAAGTTGTAAACTTAAAATTTTAAAAAGATTTAAAAATAATTAACCATACACAATAGCGAAAATATTGTCTTCGTATTAGTTGAAAACTGATTTACTCAATCATACATATTTATTTATATATTTAATTTCAATATGGATATTAGTGAATTAAGAAATTTTTCTGTTAAAATACAAATAAATCAGGAAAAACTCTACAGATTTACAAATATTAATTAAAATTCACTTATTAGATTTGAAAATTAATAAATATTACAAATATTTGTAAATAGACGAATATACATATGAATAACACCCCAAAGTCTACCTTTAATCTGTAACCCAAGCTTTTCACCAAAAAGAAATTTGTAACCCAAGATTCCTATTCTAACAAGACGACCATTCTTCGATTTTAAATCATGTTAGATTTGATCAGTGGCTCCGAATATTAATCTCTTATCTTTTTCTCTGGATTTATACTATATTTATTCAATTAAAGCTGGCAGAAGATAGTATTTTTTATGTATAATGGAAAGAGTTTTCTCGAACCACAACGCATATGCGCAGGATGTATTCGTCCCTATTTTTGTTGTTTTTCGGTGTTCGTGGATGTCCTCATTCGTCGACAAACTCTAGGCTCAAATTTAGTTCTCTTTAACAAAAATAATATTATTATATCGACGTCAAATAATATTACTATGGTTAGTGCGACGGGACGGTTTTGTTATAATACAACAAGATTTTTTCTGATGTTACCATTCACACAAAATACAATGGTGGTGCGTTATTTGATAAATCCAAGAGATCATTTGATACACGACAAAAAAGGCCGATAAATCAAGATTTCAATATTTTATCAAATCACCTATTAGATTTGCATTAATGGTCGCCTACCTACAGGCTACGATCCTACTTGCTACATCAAGATTTCCCTCGTGTCTGAAGAAATATGAATATAATTTAATAATAATGCAATATGTTACAACATTTCCTCAGTGTTTTTTCGTCCCTTATTGTTTTAACTTTTACAGTACAACAAATGTCCCAAACAAAATTCTATTCATGGGACGTCTAAAACAGTAATAAGATCCTGTCAAAATTAAAAATTAGACCATTCATCTAAATAATATTTTTTTTTTATTTTAAAAAGAATAGTAAATAAGTATTTTTTTAATATAAATGTAAAAGAAGTTTTTATTATATTAAAGTAAACTGCTAAAACTTATGATTATCTTCAAACTATATTTCAAATTTTGAATATTTTAAAATAAAAGATTGATAATTAGTTTTTTTTTTTTTTACTGCTTTAAATTAAGAAAACATGTGTTGATTTAGTGATTCAATCATATATGTGTTGGTTTATTGATGCTACGACGAAACATAACGTTAATGGAGATGGTGAGAAACATTATAAAACATATGCAAATGTCAAACTATTTTGTGAAGAGAAGCCGTGAGACATTATATTTATCTCCTAAACAGAGTAGTTACGCAAACTCTTAGGACATTTCTAACAAGACCCTTTATTTTGAGGAGAGTAAATCATAAAAAAATTATTAAAATGAAGATTTGAGATTAGTTTCCTCCAATAATAGACTCTCCATACAAATATTCAAAATTTAATTAATTTACAAAGTAATTTTTAATATTTACAAAAGTTATTAATATATTAATAAATTATAAATATTAACAAGGCCCTTGATTATTTATTTTGTTATAAATCACACAATATTACATAATAAATATTACAGATAATATAAATAACTTTTATTACTATTTTAGTACCATTTGTAATAAATGTAATATTTATGTATTCAAATAATTTATGTGTAATTTGCTTTTATTTCTTATTTTATTTTAATTTTTAAACTTTTTTTTAATATTGTAAAATATTTTTTCTATTTTATTTATTTTATTGTATTTAAATGTTTCTATATTAAGTTTAGTGTAATTATTTGTGAAAAACATACATATAAAGACTAAATTGAAAATAAGAAATAGATTTGAGGGGAGTAATAGTGAACCTCAAATTTGAGGTTTCACTGTTCAAACCCTTAAAATTTAAGAATTTGAGGGTCTCTTGGAGGAACAAAAAAAACTCAAAATTTGAGGATTTGAGAGCTTGTTGGAGATACTACTAAGGACAAGACACCTTAGGGCACATTCATTGAATGTTTACTAAGGAGTTCACACGCTTCCCAAAACAAAAAAAAATATAAATGAATAAGAGGTTCATCCCACTGAACATGTATCATCACTGTAGTGCGGGCCTCACGCCACATGGCGGTCTGCGATTGGTCCAATTTTTTTTTTCTTTTAAAAAAAAAAACAAAAAAAAATAAAAAATAAGTAATAAAAATCATATTTTTGAATCCCAAAAGGGAGTTCACTAATGCACATACCCTTATAAATACTTTCGAAAGACAAAATCCATTGTTGATCACATACGGGCTTTTCGATGTATTGTGTATGCTAAAGTGGATACTTTACAGTTAAGGGGGATGACAGGACAAGAATATTGGTACACTTGGGAACTGAACCTGAATCAAAAGCATATGGATATCCAGAAGCCAAAAGAATCATTGTATGTTATGATTTTCTATTTGATGAAACTAAGGGATGGAATTGGAGAGTTAATAATGTAAGAAATTGTGAAGAGGATTTTAGGATCATATATAGAGATTTTGGAAATCGTGGTCTTAGAGATAGTGAAGAGATTGCCAAGTTAAGGCAAACTGTAGACCATAGAGAAATAAAAGATGAAATGAGAGTTAATGAAAACAGAGAGGAAACTCATGAAGAAGAGTCCATCACCACAATTACTTCTCTGGTAACTCTTAGAAGGTCATAAAAACAGACACAGATACCTAAATACCTTGAAGACTATGTATTACTTGCAGAAGAAGAAGGTGAGATGTTGTTACTGTGTCTTAATAATGAGCCATAAAACATCCATGAAGAAAAAGAGTGGACTCATGCTTGTAAAGACAAAATCAGCTCTATTGAAAGGCTCAATAAATGAGAATATGTTGATTTCTAATGAGAAGCAAACAAATGGTCTTAAAGTGGGTTTTCAAACTCAAAAGAAATTCATGGAAGTATTAATAAGTACAAGGAAATACTCATTGTTAAAGGATATGTTCAACAATATGGAGTGAATTTTAGTTTCCTAAACTTGTTCTCAGTTTCCTCTTATGTTTAAAAGGGTTTTAACAGACTTTGATTCTCTGATGGGTTCTCTATATTATGCACCAACAAAAGTTCTGGTCAAACATGATGATCCATGAGTACCATCCAAACCATTAGGAATTAAATCACATGCAGATGCGATAGATTTGTTTTAATGCAAATGCAAAGTGGAAAAAAAGTTAAAAAGAAAAGAGTTAAAAGGAGAATATCAACTCCCTTTAAACTTGTTTTTTAGTTGTTCTCAAACAAATAAGGAAAAACAAATAAAAAATAGATTTGAAAATGAGAACTTAAATCCGAAAACTTCTCCTAAAAGTAGTTACATGATACATACAAAAAAAATCTATTTTTTAGGTCATACACTTCAAATTTATAGTCATTGATCCATGACCTATCAGTCAACTCAATCCCACATCAAGACCTTTGCTCATGATGCCAAATTGTGAATTTAATTGTCAATAATCAACATTTGGTTTTGTATTTTGATTTTACCAAAGAAGAGAAAAAAGATTACAAAATTGCAAAAATATATCTGATAGATTCCATCACGCTTACTGACGCAAACAGCCGCGTAAATTGAATATGAAGGGAAAGAAAAGTGATGACATTGCAAAATGAAAGGAAAAGGATAGTAAAGACTTGGAATGACCAAGGGGATTTGTTAGCATCGAAGTATGTTGATATGAAGGTAGAGTCAGCGTATAAATGATAATCTTTGTTTTTTTCTTACTTTCTCATGTTTTGTGTGACAAATTTAAAAACGATATGACTTTTAGAGTGATCACAATGGGATCATCATGATCGATCAAGCTCGTGATGAGGGATTGTTCGTGATCGAACTGTTTTGGAGGATCATCATTTAGGAAAGATATTCTACAATGGATTGAATGAGGATATGAAGGAGTTCATTAAGCTTAAAGATCCCTAAAACTTCAAAATTCTATTGTTACTGTTAAGAAAATAGAATCTAGCATATTTTTCAAAGTTATTAGTGAAGCTCATCATGGTGATACTAATTTTTTTCAGCAGCAGCTACTTCAGCTTACAAGGTAGTGTCTACAGTCTCTCTTCCGTGTGTGTTTCCTGAGCATGTGAAACTTGTTTTTCCGGTATAAAAACAAAATATTCCTCCGAGTGAACAAAAGTTGAGATCGCTTCAGAAACATACATATATCAATTTGTATGTGATGGGAAGAGGTCATTATGGTGACATATGGGTTTGTGGTCATTATGCAGTTTGTTCTCAACGCGATTTGTAGATTCGCACTGTCATCAATGGTCTGGATTTAGAGGTTTTAGACCAAGAAGATGCTTGTCCTGACCTAAATTCTTTGAAGCTCTTTCTCTCATTGAATTCATTTTGAGAATCGACTCTCATAAAAATAACTAAAATGCATGGGAGAATCAATAACAAAGAGGTGATTTTCATTCTCGATAGCGGAGCTTTTTCAATTTCATATCTCAAGATATTATGAACATGTTACATTTGAAACTTTATGCTGCTTGTAACCTGAGTGTGTTGTTGGAAACTGGTTTTTTTGTTTTGTCAGAGCTTTAGGAGAATGCTGTGCATATACATTTCAGCTTAATCAAACCAAATTCAACACTGGTTTCATGTTTTTACTATTGGAAAATGTGGATGTCATATTAAGAATTTAGTCGCTTGAAACATTAACCAAGTGTGAAGTAGCTTGAAAGAACATGTCCTTTCCTTTTTTTTTTATAAGGTAGCTGAGTAACCTTGCTTAGTGATCAGAGTTTGCATTGCTCCAAGCTTTCTTTCAAGTCATTGAAAACGATATATATTGCTTGATCTAAATGAAGAGAAGTTCTTTTGGCAAATGCTATAATAACTCCATTAGTACCAGAAATAGCTTTGGAACTCTCCTCTCTTTTGAAAAAATTGCAAATTTGTTTTCTTTACCGAAAAAGTTACATATTTTGTGTGGTACCGAACATACCATCACGTTGTTATAGTTACCCTTATGCTAGCAAAGTCATAATGGAATCCATGGTGAATGAGATACTTACTTCAAGGATTATTCATCCAAACACCAGCCCTTTCTCGACTTTGGTGTTGCTTGTTAAGAAGAAAGATAATTATCTTCGCTTTCGTGTTGACTTCAAGGCACTGAATCGAGCCACAATTCCAGATAAATTTTCAATTTTGGTTATCAATCAACTCTTAAATGAGTTACATAAGGTACATAGATTATCTTACGTTGGATTTACTGTCAGAATATCATCAGATCAGGATAGTTGAAGCTGATATCCAGAAGATAGCTTTTCGAACAGTGGAAGGACAATATGAGTTTGCTCATGCCTTTTGATTTAACCAATGCCCTTGTTACATTTCAGGAGCTTATGAATCAAGTGTTAAAAATCCATCCTCCAAAAGTTTATGCTTGTAATTTTTGATGATATCTTGGTGTGCAGTACCAACATGAAGTTGCATTTGCAGAATTTGCAAGAAGTCTTGGGTAATCTGTGTGCTCAATACTTGTTTTCGTATCAGAAAATTATTCTTTCGGAATATCCCAGGTTGAGTACTTGGGTCATATAATATCAGCTTCCAGTGCCGCCATAGATGTTGCTAAAAAAGGTGCGCTGAATAAGTGGCCTACTCCTACAATGATTGAAAAATTGTGATTTCTTGAATTTATCGGACTAGTATATAAGGTTTGTAAGGAATTATGCTATGTTAGTTTGGCCTTTGACTTTATTACTTAAGAAATATAAATTTTTTTGGTGACCGGAAGTGCAGCTAACACTTGATTCTCTGAATAAGGTATGGTATCAACTCCACTGTTAGTGCTTTTGTATTGTCGAATATGATGCATCTGGCTTTGGATTAGGTGCGATTTTGATGCAAGATAAGAACCATGTTTCATTCTTCAGTCATGCCTTGACAACAAGAAAGTGGTTAAAACCAGTGTATGAACAAGAATTAATGGCAGTAGTGTTGGCGGCCAGTGTTAGAGCAGACGGTTAAGAGATGTCCTTCAGCTCACCTCAGCTGCCTTGTCTCACAAGTTTGTCCGTACAGTCTGCTCTTAAGGGACGTGATTTGAAGTGCAAGTTAGGCTACATTGGCGTGCAATCACTTCAGTGATCCCTTCTTTCTCTCTCTTATCCATAAGGCAGCTTCCTAGTAGTTTCCTTTACTAGCTG